>JAJNAA010012003.1:0-16809 GCA_023807345.1 Entodinium bursa | reverse complement strand
TTAATTTATAAAGTTTCTCTTTAATAAAAAAATTAATTATTTAGATTAAGGATTATTCATGTTACAAAAAAAGACTTATTTATTTTATTAAAAATATAATTTTTAAAAATATATAATCATTATATAACCAAATTCAATCAAATTTAATTATTTAAAATTTTAATAAGTAAATAATTAACTAATTAACTAAACAAGAGTCTATCTTGAACTTAAATTATTAAAAAATCGATTTTTTTCCAGACTTTTTCTTTTTTTTATTTTTCCCTTTCTTTGATTGGTCCTTACTTTCTTCTTCTTTTTCTTCAATCTTATTTTTAACAATTTCACCTAATAAAGAACTATCACCTCCAAGAAAATCATATAAATTTAAAATTTCTCCAACTTTTATATCTAAAGTCTGTAAATCTTCTATTTCTTTATCAAAATGAATATTAGTAAATATTTCCTTATTCCAACAATCTTCTTTGTATAATAAAATACCAAATAATTCAATATTTGCTCCAATTTCCAAATCTTCTCTTATTCCTACAAGACTTCTGGACATAAATCTTCTAATAGTAGTACAAACTATCAATTTATTTATTAAAGATTCTTTATGATTTGAGAAATATCTTTCTATATTTTCTTTTTTTTCTTCGATTATTTGCTCTTTATAACTTGGATCTATATTTTTTCTAAATTCATCAAAACAAAGAAGTTCAAAGTATTCATATACTGAAATTATATTACTCATTGTGAAAGGATTCTTAAATAAATTTTTGGTATCATCTGGAATTTTAAAATAATGAGGAAAGTTATTAATTGTTTCACTGATTAAAGTATATTGTTCTAAATTTAATTGTTCATTATAAAATGTTATCATTAATTGAATAGAAAATAATATTTTTTTGATTGATTCAGTTGAAAATTGTTCACTTCTAAAATCATATAAAATTTTTTCTTCTTCTTTATTTAATTTTCTTTGAGGATATTTACCTATAAAAGTAGATAAAATTGATGAATTTTGATTTCTAAATCCTTCATATTGATAAATTACAAAATCTAATTTAGAACTAAATCTCTTTTTACCAGGTAATAATAAATATTCTAGTTGTTCTTCTATTTCTTCTAAATTAAATTTAATTTTATCTTTTTTAGAAAAATCAAATTCAAAATTATTTTTGAATGAATCTTTATAGGAATAAAAAAGCACCATTTCTAAAAATGAGTTATAATTTTCAGTTGTAATATCAAAAGATATAACATTATATTTATTAGCTTTTTGTGGGTTAATTTCTACTTTAATTTTATTTTTCAAATATTCCAATTTTTCACTAACTAAAATATTATTTGGAATATTATAAATAACATTATCCAAAAAACTATTTTGAAAATTAATATATTTTTGATAAAGACCTGCAATTTGCATTCCATACCCTTGTACTCCATTATCAATCAAGAAATTTGATAAAGCATCATCCTTTGTGAATTTTCTTAATTTAAATTTGAAACTATGGCAATCAAATTGAGTTGCTATTTCATATAATTTATATTCATTAAAAGCTTTTAAAAATTCATTAAATAAATTTTTAGGAATATCTTTTTTATTTATTTCTTCAATTATTTTTCTATTTCTTGCTTCCTCTCTTGAAATTGAATTTGAATAATGCTCAATTGTATAATTAACAAAATTATTTATTGGATTGAAAGTTTGTAAATATTCTATATTTTTTTTAACAGCATTTAAATAACTACATAAAACTGGATATTTCTTTTCAACATTTTCTATTGATTTTAATAAATCTTTTATATCATCTTCTTTAACAAGTGGTATTGATAAAAATTCATAATAATAAGGATATATATCTTCAATATTTGGAATCATTCTTTCATTTTCTAAAACTTGATAATCAATTTCAAAATTAGTTTTACTTATACTATCAATATTTTTCATGTAATTTCTTAAATTTTTTTCATAATCTATAATTGATTGATTAATAAAAGAATCAACATCAGATTCAAATATATTTCTTTGTTCAGGAGTTGACATTTCACTTGAATTTTGAATAAAATTGAATAAATCACCTATAATTGTATTAATAAAAATTTGTATACTATTAACATTTTTTTCCTTAAGCTTTTTTTCGAGTAAAATCCAATTTAATCGCAATATTTCTATTATATCATTTTCATCAGATATTCCTTTTTGTCTATTATTCAATAATTCTGCCCTATAATCATTATAAGAATCATCAACAGAATTTGGACCTTCATAAGGTTTTTCTTCTATTGGAATATAATGGTTTTTATTGATATCATTGATTTTTAGATATCCACATTTGAAATTGAAGTAAATATTTGAATAAATAATAAAGTTAAGGAGTCTATAAGTAATCTGATTAGTCATTTTTCTAATAGATTTTGTTTCATTTATGAATAGTAAATAGTTTTGTTCATAAATTCCTTTATTATCTTTATTCATTTCTTTTTGCATTCTTTCTTCGAAATCTTTGAATAATTCATAAGGATATCCATTTTCAAATTTTTGACCATATATTCTTTTGAGATCATCCCTTGCCTCAACTGAATTTTTATTTTTTTCATCAGGATATATTCTTCTTATTTTATATTTTCCATTGTCCTCATCTCTTATAACTAATTTTTGGTGTAAACCTCCAATTTTCTTATGACAATTTGCACAATATGTTATATCTGTTGGTACTCCACAGGATTGTTGAAAATAATATTCTCCACAATCACAAATATAATATCCACATGCATATCCACTATCATGATTTTTTGAAGTTATTGTTTTTTTCATGTTTAAATAAGATTCAACCCATAAATCGCAATATAAATCTGCACCTGGTATATATGCATTTTTTAAATTTTCAACCACTTTTTCATTTATCATTTTAAAAAAAACTGAATTTTTATTTGATAATGAGCATAAAATAGAAAATTTATAAGCATATAACATTATTTCAAAATATTTTGTTTCTTTTATAATTTTGGATAATTTATTATTATATTCTTTTTCTTCAAAGAATAATTTTATAAGTTTTTTGGTTGTTGAAGAATATGATGAACTTTTATTGACATAATCACTAAAATCTTTCATAGATGTTGATTCTCTACAGAATTTTCGACCTTCTTCAGTTTTTAAAGTGCTTAAATTATCATTAATAAAAATATCAAAATTACACAAAAATTGGTTTAATGATAAATTACGATTTTTAAATGGAGAAGAAATATTTCTCATTGTTTTTTCATTTCTGAATTCTTCAAATTCATATCCGCCAAAAAACAAATTTTCTAAACTTCCTTGCAATACCTTATCTGATTTTTTATTAAATATTAAATGTTCAAATAGTTCTTTTAAATGATATTCTTCTTTCCATTTATTTATATTTAAAAATTCAGTTCTTTCTATTATATATTTTGTTTTTAATTCTTTCAATATAAATAATTTTAAGGTTTTCTTTATTTCTGTCTCTCCCTCGTTGAAAAATTGGATTATTTCATTTCTACATGCTGAAACTAAATTTTTTTGAGTTGATACATAAAATGCAAATTTCTCTAGGAAAAAATTACAATAAACAATACAAAATATTTTTTTGATATTTTTATTTTTTATTTTATTATTCTTTGCATTTTTAATCTCATTCAATGAATGACAAGCATTTCTAAAATATAAAAAAGATTTATTACCTAAATAATTATTAATTTCATTTTTAACTTTATATTCATCATTTTCAATTTGTTTATTAGTTTCCTCATAATAATGGAAAATTTTGAATTTAAAAATATACTTTAAATTTTCTGATAAAATTTTATTATCAACTTTTTCATCAATTTTTTTTAATAAAGGGTAATTCTTATTTTCTTCAATTTCATTTGAAAATGGATTATCAGAACTACAATTTTCAAAATCCAATGAATCAGGAGTAAATGAAAAAGCATCTAAAATATGTATGAAGAATTCATTTGAAATTTTAATTAAATGATTATCTTTTAAAACAATATCACATAAAATTTCTCTGCATTTTATATCTGTAATTTCTTTATATTTTGAAATTAATATTTTCATTATAGTTTTAGTTTTTTCTTCACATTCAGGCAATTTTTCCATTAATAAATTAATTTGCTTTTTTATTTCTTCTGTTACTTTATTATTTTTATTTTCTAAAATCATTTTCCTTTCATTTTTTATATATTTAATATATAAATCAGTTTCTTTTTTATTATAAACTTGTTTTTCTTTGAATAATTTAATAGAAATGAATAAAGTTTTAAATCTATAAAAATCTTTTGATTTAAGAGATAAATTAGAATTATATATTTCTCCATTTTGAACTACTTCAGAAAAAATATTCATTAATTCTAGGATTTTAGGACCATTTAAAGTTTCAATTTTTTCAATTAAATTAAAGAAAAATGAATCTAATATTAATAAAAATGGTTTATCTATTAATCTTCGATGTCTTGGATGATGAGATGAAATAATATATTCTACCTCTTTATCTTTTATTTTTTGTTTAACTTTATTTAAAAGATCTGGAAATATATTTCTTAATAATTGAAAATTCCTTAATATAAAAATGAATTCATCTTTATAAATATGAATCCATAAAATACCTTTAGAATAATATTCTAAATAATTATCTTTTGGTTTTTCACCAAATCTTAAATAAATCAAATAAATTATTACATTATAATAAAAATATTCTTCACTTTGTATTAATAAAGTAGCTATCTGAGAAAAATAATCTTTGAAAAATAAATCTAATAATTCTTCTCTTTCTTTTCCTTCAAATAATATAATAAATTTATTTTTTTCTATTTGCTTTTTAACATAATTAATTACTTTATTTTTAGGTACAAAGAATTCTCCAATCTCTTCTTTAGCTATTTTATATTTAGTATCATTTATGTTATTATTATCTTTAGAGAAAAAATCGTTCACTAATTTTTTCTTTTCTTCAACCTCTTCTTCACCCTCTTCATTTTCTTCATCATATTGAACCATATCAGCAGGTTCATCGCATTCTCTTATTTCTTTTTCACTTTCTAAATATTCTCTAATCAGTTGGTCAGTATCAGTTTCAATAACATTTTTTATGAATTCAATTGTTTCTATTGAAGGTAAATTTAATTTTGTCCATATTTTAATTTTATTTGATTTTAAATTATCATTTATTTCCCTTGAAAAATCAAAAGTATTTAAAATATTATCCCATATTTTAATTGCATATTCAGGCAATTTCTTTGAAAGAGAGGATAAAATTGTTAATTTTTCTGAATTAATTATAAACTGATTCAAATATTTGATAAATAATTGTTTTAATTCATATGAAACAATAGAAATAAAATCCATATCACTTTCAAAAGAATTTTTTTCAAAAATATTATCGAAAAAATTTACTTTTTCTCCACCCTCTATTATTTCATTTTCTCTATCATCTTCTTCTTTTATTTTTTGTTTTTTTTCTATTTCTTTAAATATCCTTTCGATGATTTTCTTTATAAGACTTGCATCATTTAAAATAATATTAATAATATTATCTATATAATTATTTTGATCAACAGTATTATCTTGGAATGAATATTCAATTTTTTGAAAACAACAATATAACTCTTCTTTGAACAATTCATGAACATCAATTAAATTTTTATTTGAATATAATTCTCTTATATTTTGATTTATTATATCAAAAATTGAAATATCTTTCCCAAATAAGTTATCAATAAATGTTTGTTCAATACCTGATAAATTTGGAACAAAAATATCTAAATTATATGGCTCATTTTTCCTTGTTAAATGAATTAATAAAATAATTATTTTTTTCTTTTGATTATCAATATTTTTTTCTTTTTCGACTCTTTCTAAAAATGTTAAGACAAATTCTAAATTCGCTGCATCTCCTTCTTCAAAATTAATTAGCATTAATTTATTTTCAGAATCGTAAAAATCTAAAATTTCTATTTCTAATTGACGTTCGGTTTTAATTAAATTGATATATATATATTTTATATTTTCCACATTTATGTTTCCAGCAACTTCATTTCTGACTTCAAAATAAAATTTTGTAGATCTTACAGTAGGAGTAAAAGTATAAATAACATTTATTGATTTAGTTGCTTTTTTAACAAAAGTTTCTAAATTTGAGTGAATAGAATTTAAATAAAATTTATTTATTTTGTCAACTTCTTCCTTGTATCTATCTTTTCTATAATGATTTATATAAGCTATTAATTCCTGGGAAAAAGTCTTTGAAATTTTTTGGAAAATAATATCAAAAATTACTTCTTCTTTCAAATTTTCTTTATTTTCTGATTTAATTTGAAATTCAGAGATCAATGATTTTATTTCTTCTTCATAAAAATTTATTAACTCGTTTTCAAAATTAAATTTGATTTTTCCTTTTTTTTGTCTAAATAATAATTTTTTATATTTAAATATTTTTTCAGCAATATTTTTTCCATTTATATCGAGAATATTATCAAAAGATGCATAATATTTTTCAAATCTATTCAAAAATGGAGGATCTTGATCTTTTACCATTTCTTCTCTTATTAAAACTATAATTTTTAAACCATCATTTATATAAGAAGAATTAGAGACTTCACCTAAGGAAATTTCAGCGAATTTTTTATTTTTAATATAACTAAATCTTTGATTGAATAAATCATATAAAGCTGAATATGTAGTAGATAAATTTTTAAGGATTAATATAATATCATGCTCTAAATAATATTTAATTTTATTTATTGTTTTAGCTGAATAAGCTTCATTAAATAAATCATCTTCAAATAGACTTCCTAAATAATAAATAATTTTATTTTCTTCTTTAACATCTTTTACTATGTTTAAAATCAAATATTGGCTCAAATTTGATTTCATAATAAGTAAAAGATATCTACTATCTTCACTATATAAATTATTTTTTATACATTCAACAATTCCAAAATCTGGAATATCTTTTGCTTCTGGAGATTTTTCTTTAAATTCATTTTTTATTTTATCAGCTGAATTTATACCATTTCTATAAATACCATTATAATTAGATTCTATGGCAAATAAAGCAGCTTTTAATTCCATTTTGTTTTCAAGAGGATTTTCTGTAGATTTTTCCAATATTCTTTTTGTTACTGTTTTTATTAAATTATAAAAGTCCCTTGTTCCATGGAAAAAAGCTTGACTATCTTTTTCTTCTTTTAAATCAATATGATATTTATATATAACTAAAGTTAATTTTTCTAATAGTTCTTTATATTTTTTTGAAAAAGAATTGTCATAAATATTAGTTATTTGAAAAGCTGTATCTACCATTTGTTTTCTATCTGAAATTGGATTTATTACATTTAAATATATACCTCTATTCATTTTAGCTGCATCCAATTTCCAATTGGAAATGCCCACAAAAGCCAATTTCTTTTCTATATTTTGATTTTTATAATCAAGTTCCAAATAAGTATGAAGTGCTTTTAATGGATTTGATGGTGAAAGTTCACAAAGACCAATTTCATCAATAAAAATACATACTATTATACCTTTATTATCATTTTGTAGAGATTCTTTAAAACTTAATTCATTATTTTGCTTCCTCTTTTTCTTTGTTTTTAATATTTTTTTTGATGTGTTTATTTTTCTCTAAAAAAGATTTCAATTTTTTTGCTCCATCTTTAAAAGTATTAATTATACCTTTTGAAGTACTGGTCAATGAACCTTGATAAGATGTAACTATTAATTGCGGATATTCCTTCCAAAATTTTGATTTAGAAAGATTTCCTTTCATTTCTCTTTTCAGTAAATTAAAGCATAAAGTTTTAGAACATCCTGGAGGACCTACTAAAAACACCGCTATCCTAGTAAGAATTCCTATAAAACATATAAATAAATTTAATTTTAGTGATTCATTTTTTGCAATTCCTTTTTCTAATTTAATATGGGAAATTAATTCATCTTGCAATTTTTCTGGATATAATAAAAAATCAAACGAGAATATGTCAGACATTCTTTTACAGAATTCTGTTTTTAAATTTTGCTGTGAAAGCCTTATAAAAAAGCATATATAAATTGCTGTGGTTATTGAATATTTATGTCCTAAAAATTCACTTTTATCCAAGTAAAAAGAATAACTATCATCATTCAACTCAGCCTTTTCTTTTTCTGATTTTCTTGAATATATAATACCTAGTTGTTTCTTCCTTTCAAAGTCGGTTATCAAAAATTTATATATAGTCATAAACTTCCTTGTTTCTCTCATACTAACAGATTCTTTTCCGTTAATCTCTCTTATAAATGATTGTGCCACGGTGAAAGAAATAATCATAAGATTTTTTATATCTTGTAATTTACTTTTATCTTTGACATATTCATTTAATTCTGCTTCCACTATTCCAGTAATATATTTCTTCTCATTTTCTGCAGTTAAACTTCCAAAATTAAATATATAATATAATTGTGTATAAGTCAAGGGATTTACAGTATATACTAAATTTTGTTTGGCTATAGCAGACCCTTCTTTTATTAAAGCTGTATTTTCATTTTCCTGGTATCCTCCTTTTTTTTTCTTAATTTTTCTGTAAGGATTACATGCCCCAGCAAATAAAACATTTTTTTTAACCTTTACACCTTGACATTTTTTTGTACACATAATCTCGGTTAATAATCCTAAAGAATTACAAGTATTAAATTCATCAAAAAAAATTATTTTAACTTCTTCTTCTTTTTTTCCATTATTTTTATTATCATTTTCTTTATTTATATCATTTTTATTTGATAAGTTTGATCCTGAAAGTGATGTTGAATCTTCTTCATCATTATTAAAATTATATAAATTCTCTATATCATCTTCATATTCATCATATCCTATATTATTATCATTTTCCAATAATTTATTTTTAATCATAAATTGCACTATTTCATTATCAGTAATTCCGGCATGAATATTAAAAGTTAGCATTTTATAATTATTTATTTCTGCAATTGCATTTATTAAACTTGTTTTCCCACATCCTGTTTCTCCCATAATTAATACTGGAATTCCTGCTCTAAATCTCAAGATTATTTGTACCATTTTAAAAAAATTATCTTCGTTGAACACATAAGAACCTAATTTTTTTTTAATTTTTTGAATATCATCCTTACTATCAATAATATTTTTTATTACTTCTAAAAATTCTTCATTTGTTTTCATTTTAGTAAAATCAGGAATTTCTAAATGATTAAATTTATCATCTCCGAATTTAGCACCTGAATTATATAATTCATCTAATTTTTTATAAATATCTGATTCCTTTGGAGCACAAGTAATAATGGTTAAACTTTGGCCGTCATTGTTAATAAAAATAAAGCCTTTATCATTAAGTTCATTAAAATTAATATTAGGATTTTCTGAGGACAGTTTATTTGCTGCATTCATAATTTCTTTTTCTTCATCAAAATAATCATTATCTTGATCACTTACAGAAATATTTTGTTCAGAAAGTATATTATCAAAAGCTCCTATAGTAAAAAATTTAGTTAATTCTAAAAAGGAATGAATAATATCATTTCTTACATCTCCTCCTATATTATTAGAATTAAGAAATTGTACCATTAAATAAAAGTTGATTGAAAACCTTCGGAGTTGATCAGCTAAAACTTTAATGTATATATTTATTTGGTGATAACTTTTATTGTTTTTTTTAAAATAAATTTCTAATAATTTACGACATTCTCCCTGATTTATATATTGAGCATCTATATAATTATTTAATCCTAATGGTTCTTTGGATTTTTCCATTAAATTGTAAAAAAAAATATTATATTTTGTCATTTTATCTAAATTTTTAAGATAATTACAAACCAATTGAATATCTGATTTGTATAAATAATTATGATTTAATTTTTCATTTTTCTTTTGAATTTCAAAAATTGATTTGATATTATTTTCT
Source organism: Entodinium bursa (assembly GCA_023807345.1). NCBI lineage: Eukaryota > Ciliophora > Litostomatea > Entodiniomorphida > Ophryoscolecidae > Entodinium > Entodinium bursa. Next base: position 6,888 of record JAJNAA010012003.1, on the reverse strand, counting down.
TCGTCATATTTAATATCTTCTTTATCTTGAAAAGAATTTTCATTTTCTTGTAATTCCAAGTCTGGGAATTTTTCAATATTGTGAATTTTAAATTCTTTTAATAATGGAAACTTCTCAATTAAATTTAAAAATCCATTTTGAATTTCAATGAATATTATAGTATTATTTCCATAACAAAAAATATTTTCATTATTTGAATAAAATTTTTGTATTAAAAATGAAAAAAGGAAATCTTCAAAAAGTTCAATTTGTTTAGTATCGGAAACATCCAAATGCAATCCATATTTAATATTTTCTTTTTCTAAATTTAATTCTTTTAATCTTCTCATTATAGTTTGTCTTTTCATTTCTCCTCCGATGGGGAATGGTATATATTTCAATCCTTTTTCTTTACATTTTTTTTGAATATAGAAAGATTTTCCATAACCTGCTGATTTTGAAGTTACTATTTCTATATTATAATAATAATCTTTATTTTCTAATTTTGAATTGTTTAAAATTTGAAAAATATTATAACTTGATTTTCTCAAATCTTTCGAAGGTTCATCAGCTGATTTGCTTATTTTTAATAATTCTTTTCCTATTTCAGATTTTCCTATATCATTAAATAAAAATAAAATAAATGAATTTATATTTTTTTCTTCTTCATGCATTTTTTCAATAATACTTTCAACTTCATAAATAATATCCAAATTTAATCTATCTGGTTTTGCAATGATAAAAAAAGAATGATAAGGACAATATATAGCTAAATATAAAAAGGATAAAAATTCTTCCAAAGTTGTTTCTTCATTACATAACATTAAAACGAATCTTGGTGGAGCATTGCCTACTAAGCAATGATAAAATTTTAAAATATATTTATATATATTTTGTCCAGCATTAAAAATATAAAATCCAACTTTATTTTTATATTCATTGTTTTTTATTTTTGATTTTTCAAAAATAATTGATTCATTTATATTATTAATTTTCATAATATCTACTAAATAATTCTCCACATTATCATACATATCATTCATTATCTTTTTTAATTCTTCTTTATCTCCTTTCTTCATTATTGGATTACTGTGCAATTTATTTAGATAACTAATTTTCGAATAAATTTTTAATTTTTTCCCTTCTTTTTTTTGGTTTTCATTTGATGTTAGTTTAGATTCAAAATCATCTTTAATATATTTCTTTGGAAATGAATTTAAATTTTCTTTTAATTTAGTAACGTTTTTTGAATTTATCTCTGGATTGTTTGTAAAATAATTTATCATATGTTCACTAAGTTCTCTTTTATTTTTGGATTCGTTATGAGAAGATAAGGATGATTTATAGATAAAATTATCAGGATTTTTTTTGAACTTACTACCCATTATATAATAAACTAAATTTGTAACTTCCTTTTGGCCAATTTTATTTTTTAAATAATTATTAAAAATGGTTAATTGTTGTCCATAAAAGAATTTTAAGAATTTTTTATTTTTATATGCTTGTTTTTGAGATTTATTAATTTCTTTCAAAAAATATTTTAAAGATGTTTTTTCTTCTGATAAATTTTTATCTTTGGCTAATTCTATATTCATGTTTTTACATTTAGCAATTCCATTTTTTAATTCTATTATATAATAAAATTGTGCTGGAAAGCCTTTATAATTTATTTTATCAATTATAGCAAGAATTTCTTTAATATTATCAATTAAATCAATAAATATATTTAATATTTTATTTTCTTCCTCTTTTTCTTTATTTTGACTAAGTGAAGCCAGTTGTTGAAAAATAATTAATTCTTTAAGGAATTTTCTTTGTGTTTTTTCTTTATATATGCAACTACAATTGTAACTTGAATCCATTGAATATATTTTCTTTTTATAATTTTCTTTATCTTCATAAATTTCGAATGTAGAGTCTTTAATAATACTTTTTATATCCTCTTTACTTGATTCAAATCCTTTTTTATTTTCAAATAATATTAAAAGTTTTTGTTTGTTTTGACTACATTTTGCTAAAATGATTTTAAATTCTTCAATTGTCTTTCCATTTAATTTTTCATTAATTATGGAAGGAATTAATTTGAAGAAATCTATATCTTTAAATGTTGAAGTAGGATTAGGAGTTGGAGTGGGAGTTAAATTAGATTGATTTTTATTATTAAAATTATTATCTATTTCTTCTTCATTTTCATCTTCAATACCTGCCTTTTCATTTAGAGTATTAATTATTAATTTTATTAATTGATAATTGTTAATATCATTTATATCTAAGGAACTTCCTGTTAAAGAATTAGTTATATCTCTCAAATCATTTATGGTTATATCAGATAAAAATGATAGCAAAAGGTTTTCTTGAAATTTATTAACCACGAAAGTTATTATATCCATTGGAAATATTTTTAATTCTAAATTTTCATCTAAACATTCATATTGTGTTATATATCTATTTATTTTAGAAAGTTTTTCTTCTAATTTATTTTCTTCGAAATTATCATCGCTATTATCTAATTGAAGAAGATCATCCTTTATTTCTTTTATTTTAATGGAAAAGTTTGTTTGAGCAAAATTAAATTGATTAATAATTTCAATAAAGCTTGATAATGTTTTATCAAGTTTTAAATATTTTAGTTTATATTTAAGATATTTTTCAATTATTGAAGTATCTTTTTGAATATTAAAATATTTTTTTAATTCTTTTATTTCTGCTAATAATTCTCTTTCATCTTCAAATAATAATAAAAATTCATTAAAAATATTTTTATTTATGTTTTTCACATTTGGAATTGATAATAATTTTTTCATATTATTTATTTTATTTTCTAAATAACTCATCTTTTCTTTTTCTTTATCAACTCTGTTTTCTAATTCTGAAAGAAATATTAAGCTTGTTTTTAATTTCTTTATTTTATCAAATTTCAATGCTCTTTCATATAATTTGGTCAATTTCTCAGAAAAATTTGATTCATTAATGGTTTTTAGAAATTTCTTTAAAGGTTTTTCTAATTCTTTTAAACATAGACTAAGAGAATTTTTTAATTTTGTATCTTCAGAAGAAGGAAAAACATCAAAATAATTTTTACATTTTTCCAATTTTGTTTTTTTTTCAAAAATTAATTTATATTTAGAATCAATTTCTCGAAACAAGTCATTTTTATTTTTGGTATTATAATTAAAACTGTCCAATTTTTGATTAAATTCAGGTATTTGAATTAATTCCACTAAAGATTTTAATTGAAATATATTTATTTCATTTGTTTTAATAGATTTTATAAATGCATTAAAATTTTTGTAGGAATTTTTATAAAAATTATTATTTTCAAATTCCTTTTTTTTATTCAAATAATTAAAGACCTTGAAAATGTTGGCTATTTCATCTGAAATTATGTAAAAATCTTCAATTTCAATTATTTTATCGCTGAAATTTTCTAATAAAAAATAATATGTATTTTCTAATTCCAAATCAATTTTTAAAGGTTGAGTAAAATAAAAATTAGATATTTGTTTTTTTTCCATTGCATTTAAATCCTCTTTATGTAGTAAAATTTTTTCGTATAATAATAATATAAAATCATTATTTTTTATTTTATTAATTCCTTTAAGGAATTCCAAAGTTTTTTCTTCATGGTTTTTCTTTATTAAAAGAAATATATAATAAAAAACTTGCAAATTTTCATTATCAAAAACTTTTTCTTCTGATTTATATAATAACCAAAAATTACTTATCAGAGGGTCAATCATAATTTTTTCAACATTAAATATTCCAAAAATATATTGCAATTTCAGGTAATCTTTAAGTCTTTTGATTTTATTAAAATATATTAAATATATTTTTGACTTTATTTTGAGAGGAAATCTTTTAAAATCTTTATTAAAAATATTTGATAAATGTTTCATTTCAGACTCTGATATATTATCTAAATTTAAATATTTTGAACAAAATTCCAATAATTCTTTTGTATTTTCGTATTTATTTAATGCCCTTATTATTTCTTTATTATCCTTGCAATTTTTTATATTATCAATTACTAGTTCTTGAATTGTTGTTTTTAAACATATATCATTATTAGAATTATTTTTATTTAAAAAATCTTTTAATATTTTTTTTTCTTCAGAATTTAAAATTTTTAAATATTTATCTGCATATTTTATCCTAAAAAATTGACAATCAAATATGCAATTATTTCCACTTTCTTTCAATATTATTATGATTTTATGTAAAGCATGTTCATCATTTGTTATATCTTTTTTCATTGTACTAGGGAAAATTTGAAATACTTGATAAGTTAAGTATTTGATATTATTAATAATTAAATCAAGATATTTGTCATAATTATTTATTTGGTAGATAATATATTTTAATTCATTAGGTTGATATTTTAAAATATATATATAATATTCTTTTATTTCAGGTATTATCCTTAAAAGATCTTTTATTCTGGAAAATAATAATTTTATAATATTTTCCATATCTTTTAATTTTTCAATTAAAGAAAGTATGTTCAAAAATTTATTGGTTTCATTTAATTTCACTAATAATATTAATAAAAAAGGCCAAATATTTATATGTATTTCTTGTAAATTTTGATACGTTATTATATCATTATATAACTTAAAAATTTTTTCTTTCATAATTTGATCGACTTTAAAATTATCTTCATAATTAAATTTTTTTATATTTTCAAAAACAGGAGAAAAATTTTTTTCAAGGAAATTATTATCATAAATCTCAACTAAAGAAAATATAAAATTAATATTTTTTTTAAGCCATGAATCTGTATCTTCTATATAAGTTTTAATAAATTCTTGTTTCCAATTATCATTTTGTTCTTTAAAAAATTCTACTAAATGGGATAAAAAAACACCTTTCTCTTTTTCAGTTTTCAAATCAAAAAGAATATTTTCTATTCCTCTAACGTCATTAAAAGGCTTTAAATTTAATATTATTAAATTTTTCGAATCGTATAAATTTATATAAACAGGTTGAAATTCTTTATCATCTATTTGCATTACCATTTGAACATAACTATATTCAATTGGTATTGATACTTGATATAAATGTAATTTCCTATTAATAGTGGTTTTTAACAATAAATAACTTGTAAGGATTGTATCTTCGAAATTATATACTTTTTCTTTGCAGCTCCTTTGAAGAATCTGTTCACTACTTTTAAATAAGAAATTTATCTTTTCTGAATATTGAGTATTAACAATAGCAGTAAAAAAATATTCTTTATTATTTTGATATATCTCATTTTTATATATTTTATTATCTGAAAGATTTATATCTCTTAAGGATTCATATTTTATATTTTTATTATCTTCTATCATATTCATTTCTCTATAATCAGAATTTTTCCTTTCTTTATTCTCTGCTATTTTAAAAAAATTAGCTAATTTATAATTTTCATCATTTTTAACCAATTTTTTATTTGTATTTTGAATAATCATTTTATTTCCAGAAACATTAACATTTTGCTTTTTGGTATTATTTTCTTTCTGATTTATTCCTGAAATATTATTATTTATTTGATTTTGATTTTGTACATCTCTTAAATAATTTTGGTTTTCATTTTTATTATTCGTTATTTTCTCATTGGAAGCAGTTTCATTTTGTCTTTCATTATATTCATCTAAATTATTATCTATATTTTTTAAATGATTCGTAATTTTCAAATTCTTATTTTCACTTCCTTTCATTTTTTCATTAATTTGAATTTTTTCCTCTTTTATTTCATTGCCAACTAAAATTTCATCATTTTTTTGATTAATTTTGGTTTTTTCATTTCCTTGTGTATCATTTATTTCTTTGGGCTCTTCTTTGACTTCGATATTGCTTTTATTATTTTCTTGAATAGTCTGAGTCCCAGGAATTTGAAGAGGTTCAGTGTTTTCTTGATTTTTTATATTTATTTCATGGTCTTTAGATATTTGGGCATCTTTTATTTTTTGAGGATTATGGCTTTCATTTCCATCTATGATTTCTGAATTATTTTGGGCATCAGGATTCTCTCTTTTTTCTAATTTATCAATATTAGTTGATTTTTGTTCAATAATATTGATATTTTTTTCTTTTTCTTCATTTTTTGATATTTGTGTTTCTTCTTTTTTTTCATTATTTTGATTTGAATTTTTAGAATCATTTTGAATATCATTTTCATCCTTTGTTAGGCTAGTTAGCCTTTCTTGACTTAAATTTTCTATAGATTGGATCTCATTTCCTCCTTTTTTCTCATTATTTTGTATTTCTTGATTAACAATTTTTGGATCAGTTTGAGTATTATTTTGGTCTTTTATTTTGTTATCTGATTCCTTTTTGTTTGAAATTTCTGAATCATTTGGAATATTTTTTTTATTATTTTCTTCTTTTATTTCATTATTTTGTTCTTCTGAATCTTCGTCTTTTGGAGAAAGAAATATTTTTAGAACACCGTTATCATCTCTTAGAATGTCTACTACAGTTAAATCATTTTCTGCGTCTTTATCTAATATATCATTATCATTATCAACAAAATAATAATCTTCACCCATTTTATTCTTCTTTTTTAATTGATCTCTTATTTTATCAAGAGTATCTTCTTTTGATACATCTTTCAAGAATGCTATTACTTTTTTTTTCGGATCATTTCTACGAACAACTTTTATTTTTCCTAGTTTTTCATTTTCCATTTTTTTATAATTTTTTTATTTAATTTGTTTTTGGATAATTTTTCCTATTAAATAATTGAATTATTAATTGGGTTCTTTATAAGTATATTTTATTATATATAAACACTATGACAAATATATATTTTTATATATATAATTATTTTCATAAATAATAATATTAATAATTAAATTATATTTGATTAATTTTGTTAAAAAATTTTTTAGTTGATTTGGGGATTGGGTATTGGGGATTGGGGATTGG
>JAJNAA010012002.1:0-17069 GCA_023807345.1 Entodinium bursa | reverse complement strand
CCCCAATCCCCAATCCCCAATCCCCAATCCCCATTGGTTATTAATTAAAACAATTTAAATAATTATGAATTATTCATCTATTTGATTTAATTAAATTAAATAGAATCTAATATTCAATTATTATTTATTATTTCTAAGTTTTATTTTTGATATTCAATGAGGATTGCTAAATATATGGATTTTAATTTGTATTATCAGCATGTTCATATACTATCTAAAAAATACATTTTTTTAATTTTAGGAATAGATTTATAAACATAAATACTTTAAATAATATCTGTTTTAAATGAATTTACAAAATACAAAAAATTACATAATTTTATATTAGTTTTAGTTTTCTTAATAAAAACTTTGATAATTTATATTAATACTCCCCATATAATTTATTCCTTTTAGAATTTTTTTCTTTTATCTTTATTTTCTAAATATATATCGCCATAACTGTAATGTGTTATCGAAATTGGTATATGTTTATTGCGTTTATCGATTTTATCAATTATTATATTATATTCTTTTTTCAAATCAAAGTTTTTTCTTCTACTTAATATTGTTTCATTTATTTTATTTTTATCCATTTTTTCTTCATTAACTAAATTTTTTGATATTTTATATATTTTTGCTTTCTTATTTTTAGATATGATATTATTATTATTATCATTATTTAAATAATTATATTTTTCTTTTGATGATAACACTTTTTTATGGTCAATTATATCACTATTAAAATTTTTTTTAATTTTTGGAGATTTATGATTCGCTTTAATTTTGTTAATTTTAGTTAAACTAAAAATATTATTTTCGCCTTTATCAATTTCTGTTTTATTCAAAAAAAATTTGTTATTTTTATTATTACTTTTTTTAACTTTGAAAAATTGTAAAGGAGCATTCATTAAAAATTTATCATTTTTTTCTGGATACATTTTAAATTGGTATTTTTCTATATATTTATCAGTATCTCGATGTTTTATATCAGGTGAAATACAAAATTTTTTTCTTTTATTTAATTGCGATCTTATTTTATTATCATTTTTATCTTTATTTATTTTTATATTATCTTGAGATTTTTGAAATCTAAAATTAAATAAACCAAATGATTTTAATTTATCTGTTGGGGCTTGGGAATTATTTAAATTTTGAGATTCTTTATTTTGAAAAATATTTTTTGAAATATTTTTAATTATAATTTTTTTTGATAAATAATCACTATTATTAGCATTACAATTGATACATATTTTTTCCGTAATTTTATTTTTATATTTGCATTTTAGGCATATATATTCTTCTGTTAAAAAATTAATTTTATTTTGTATCAAATTATTCATTTTATATTTATTAATAGCATTATTTTTTGTCTTTTTTATATTTATTAAATTCTCTTTTTTTCTCAAATTATTTTGTAAAATATTATATAAATTGTCAGTATTAATGCAAAATTTTTCAAGCATATCTATCTGTTCTTTATCTAAACTTCCATCATATTTATTTATATTATTATATGGGTTTCTTTCTTTGGAAGTCAAAAAATTTCCTTGATAAAAAAGCATTATAGGAATTAGCCCATTTTTAATGCAAAAAAAGACAAAATCATAATATGACACAAACTCTATTATATTATAAGCATTATTATTATAATTATTATCATGAATATTTTGTTGCCAATTGCAATCATAATAAACTAATAAGCCTTTTGAATTTATAAAAGCACAAGAATAAACTTTTGTTATTTTGAATAATATGCATCCAATAAAATCAAAATTGTTCTTGTTTTTTTTGCTATTAAGTTCAAATAAATCCCAGATATCAAATTTATTTGGAATTAATACAAAATTTTTTAAAATATTTAGAGTCGAAAAAGCGAAATTTGAATTATTTTCTTTAAAATTTTGTAACAAATTAAAAATAAGATAAGAAGGAGAATTAGATAAATGTAATTTATGAAAAGTTTTATTTATTGGACATCTTTGGCCATTAATAGGACAATTTGATTTTATTCTTGATATAAGATTTGTATAATATTCAAATAATTTCTGATTGCTTTCATATAAATTAAAATTTTTTTTAATATTAATTAAATTAAAAATGTTATTCATTGGAATATCAGTTATATAATTATGATTACTAAAAAGTCTTTTGGTATTCCCACCACATTGGCATTTATCAATTCTTGATAAATCTAGCCAAATAAATTTATGACTAAAACATTTTTCTGAACAATTTTCATCAGATATTTCATTCAAAGGAAATTTTATAGAAAAAGAATGAATTGAATTAACCAAAACAAAAAGCAGATCAGTGGGGTCATCGGGTTGATCTATTAAAAATTTACGATGATTTTGATATAAATCAGATAAAATATTACGAAAATTTGAAATATTAATAAATTTATTTTTACCAAATTGAATAAGAATTTCTCTTAAATAATATAACAATGAACTATTATTTGTTTTTTGAACTTGCTTATTTAAATCATTTATTATATATTGGCTAAATAATTTCATATGATGAATTGAATAGATAATTGAAAAAATGTAACTATCATTTATTCCTTCTGGATTTATTAATATTGAATAATTATTTTTATTTATTTTATCTATATTACTTAATTCATTTGGATTTGTTATTAAATTATTATTTGAACCAAAAGTTAATTCATTTAATTCTCCCTTTATTATATTATAATTTTGAGCTGAATAATTTTCAAAAAAATTATTATTGTTTATTATATCTGTATTTATATTTTTCTTTTTCGAATTTTTATTTTTTGATAAAATATTCAATTTTAGCTTATTATTATTTGTATTCACATGAAAAATTTTTTTATTATCATTTTCCATTTGTATAGTATTAATATTATTTTCTTTACCAAAGGTAAAAGAAGCTGATATTTCGTTATATTCATCCATAAATATATTATAAAGAATATATATATTTTTTCTTAAATAAAATACGATTTGAAAATATTTTTTTATATAATTAATATAATAATTTATTATTTTTTCAATCAGATAAAAATAAAACAATGCAAAACAAAGTAATTCAAACATCCATTACCAAATCAAAAAAGGAAAAAGATTCATCAAAAAAAGGTTTAGCCATAATAAACACCTATTTAACAAATAATATTGAATTAAGTAAGCATAAATCCCATGAAATCTACGGCCAATATTCTCCTTCTAATTTATCCAAAAATAACAACAATAATAATCCTCCTCCTCTTAATACAAACAATCAAAAAAAGAACAATACATTAGCAAATACTATCAAAAAAATAATTCATTATTCAGGCGCCAAAAAAGCTAATAATCAAAACGAGACAAACAATGCTAAATCGAAAAGTAAAAAAGAATATGGAAATTTAAATATTAATGATTTAAATTCTCAAATGAATAATAACAAAAATAATTTAAGTGAAAACAAAAAAGAGAATAATAAAAGCAAAAAAAATAATTTAGATAATATTTTATCAGAATCTGATTCCTGCCAAGAAATTGACTCAATGGAAGAAGAGAGTCTTTCTCATGGAATAAAGAGCTCTAATAAGACCTTAAAATATATACCTAATATGAAGGGAGATATAATGGATATCAAGACTAAAAATAATTCAAGTTATAAAAAGCATTTGACAACAGGAATTAATACTCATACAAATAGTAATAATAAAAATAGAGAAATAATTCCTATAAAGGATAATAAAAATAATTCTAATAACAATAGTAATAATAAATTAAAGAATAAAGCATCTGGAAAAAAGAAAACAAAAAAGTTAAACATAAATGATGATAATGAAGACACCGATGAAGAAATAATAGTAAACGATAATGAGTTTGAAAATTCAAGATTTATATCAACTGATAAATTAAAAGAAACTAAATTTCCTAAATTATCAAGTAACCCTTTTATTGGTCAAAATAGTTCCATAATAAAAAAAGAAGAATATAAAAAATCCATATCAAGTAAAGAATATAACTCAAAATGGAGGCAAACCATTTCAAGTCATCATATAAAATCCACAACTTTGGGTACTATAATTCACTCAGGAACAAACCATAATTCGAGTAATTTAAGTAATACAATGGATTTATTAAATTTAAATTTGAATAATAAACCAGAAGAATTATATCAAAATTTATTGCTTATAGCAAAAAAAGGTGATAAGGAAAAATTTTTAGAAATTTTAAATCAAATATTTTCTTTGCCAACAGATTTAATAAATATTAATTTTCAAGATGAAAAAGGTAATAGTGCTTTACATTATGCATGCGATGAAGGAAATTTAAAAATAGTGGAAATATTGCTTAAAACAAATTGTGAAACTAATCTAAAAAATAAAGAAAAAAAAACACCTTTGCATTTATCATCTAAAAGAGGATATTTTGATATAAGTAAAAAACTGATTGAAAATGGAGCTTTATTAAATGTATTTGATTCAGAAAATAATACACCACTTCACTATGTTTGTATGATTAACCATGTTGAATTATTGAAATTTTTTTTGACTAAATTACCAAAAGTTGACATAAAAAATATTTATGGAAAAACTCCTATAGATTTAACAAATGATAAAGATATAAAAGAAACATTGGAAGAATATATGAAAAAAAATATCAATTCTTATCACAAAATAAAAATATATGAAACAACAGATTCAAAAATGGAAAATTTGATAGAAAAACAAAAAAAAGGAGAATTACCTAACGAAAAAAAGAGATTAAATACAAGTTCACAAAAAAGTAAAAATTCTTCGTCTTTATCACCTAATTCAAGAACAAATGAAAATAAAAATAAGTATAAAATAATAACACGTGATTATAATTCTATTCAAAATATATCTAATATTAAGAAAAAAAATACTATAAATACAGAATTAAAAAAATCACATTATATTAATATAGAAAATAATAACGAAAAAAATAGTATAAATATAACTAATAGTAATGGTAAAACAAGTCCAAAAAAAGGAATTCTTAAAAAAAGTGAAATAAAATCAAATATTAAAATGAAAGAAAATGTAATCAATACCACACAAAAAATAAAAAAAGAAAATAATGATAAAAAAGTGAATTTACAAAATAATAATCAAACGAATAAAGTAAGTCAAATGAGTAGCAAAAATAACAATTATAACAAATTATTAAATAATAATGTTATTAATGCATTAAAAAAAACAAAAACCGTTGAACAATTGTCCACAACTAAACCAAATAATCACTTGAATCAATATAAAAAAAATGAAACATTGAATGATTCTAAATTAAATAATTCAAACTATGAAATATCAAATGTAAATAATAGTGTCAACAGTGAATTAAATCGAATAAAAATAAGTATTAAATCAAAAAATAACGAAAAAACAAAATTAAATAAATCTAAGAATAAAGAAAATTCAAAAGATGATAGTAAAAATAATTCAGAAAATAAATCAAAAGTATTTAATAACAATTTAAAATTTAAAAAGTTAATTTTAGATCAAATTGAGCCTCCTATTAATATAATTAATTTAAACAAAACAGAAGAAAATATAAATACATCAAAAATAATAAGGAAACCTTTAAATAAAAAACAATTATCTGGAAGCAAAGCAAAGAAAGCTAATAAAAAGCAAAATAATAATTTACCATTAAAAAAATCAGAGAATAATACAAAATCTCCTAACCAAACCCATTCCTCAAACCAGCATTTTCCTAATCAAATTAATCATATAAATATAAATTTGGAGAATTCATATACCAGTCCAAGTCCAAAAAATTGCAATATTTCAAAAATATCACCTAATAAAAATAAAATGAATTTAGAATCTTTAGAAAATAGAAATAATATCGTTGATCAAACACTTCCTGATAATCTTCATGTCCAATTAAATTTAAATTCAATTGAAGAAGAGCGTATATCTCCTTCCAGTTTTATTTGTCTGGCTCAATTAGGCAAAGGCAGTTTTGGTGAAGTTTATTTAGTCCAAAAAATAAACACAAAAGAAAAATTTGCAATGAAAGTTTTAAGAAAAGAACGAATAATGGGTCAAAATTTATTAAAGTATGCCATAGCAGAAAGGAACGTTTTAAGTTTAAGTAATCATCCTTTTATAGTAAAATTAAATTTCGCTTTTCAAACCTCCACAAAACTATTTTTGATTTTGGAATATTGTTCCAACGGTGATTTAGCCAAACATTTATTATTCGAAAAAAGGTTTTCAGAAGAGCGCGCAAAATTTTATATATGCGAAGTTTTATTAGCATTAGAAAATTTACACCAAAGAGATATAATATTTAGAGATTTGAAGCCAGATAATGTAGTTCTTGATTCAGAAGGTCATTGCAAATTAACAGATTTTGGTCTTTCAAAAGAAGGAATAAACGAAAATCAAATTACCAATAGTTTTTGCGGTTCTATAGCATATTTAGCACCTGAGATGCTAAAAAAGCAAGGGCATGGTAAAGCTGTTGATTGGTATTTATTAGGTGTTTTGTTATATGAAATGCTTGTGGGTATAACACCCTTTTTTACTAATAGGAAGGAAGATATTTTTCATAATATAGAATTCGGAGAATTAAAAATTCCTGAATTTATAAAAGAAGATACTGCAAGTTTATTAAGAGGTTTATTACAAAAGGATCCTTGGAAAAGATTAGGAGGTGGAATTAAAGATGCAGAAGAAATTAAACAACATCCTTATTTTAAGGATGTTAATTGGGATGATGTTTATAATAAAAAAATAAGACCTCCTCCTGTTAATGTATTCACTAGGAATATTATGCATGTTTATCAAAGACCGAGATTATTCGCTAATGATGATAATTTAAGCTTTAGTAGCGATAAACCCAACCCAAATATGTTACCAGGTTGGTCTTTTATTAATAATGAGGAAAAATGAAATTTTTTTTACTTTATTGTATTATTTTATTTTATAAAATTATATAAAATATAATATAATAATTATTTATTATTATTTTTTATTTTATTTAAATTAATATTTTATATATAATATAATAATATTTATTGTCATTATAATAATTATTTCCCAGTTTTTTCTTTTCTTCTTTCCCTAAATTTTTGAATCAAATCAGCTAAAGGTGCTAATTCTTTTGCATCAACTAAGTTGAATCTTTCAATAAAAAAAATAAAATGTTTGAAACAAGTATTTAAATGATTTTGACATCCCAACATAACGATTTGTGGAAAATGTGTATAATAAATATGGGCATAAACTCTAAATAATCTTTTAAAAATAACTTTAATTATTTGTAAAAAGTTTTTCGGGAAAGGAACTCCTATCACCGAAGGAAAAATATTTTCATTATTTAATTGACTTTCTACCCAGACCATTAAATATTCTATATATTCTACTGCACTTACTTTCATTGGTGTTTTCACATGGGTTCCATCAGCCCATAAATATTCATACTTTGGTCCTGCACTCATGACAGGACAAGACTCTTTTGTGCAAAATTCCTCGAGCATACTATATAAGAGGTTGATATCATTATAAAATTCAATGGTATTCACTGCTAACCATTCGTTTAAATCTTCTCCTTTGGGAAGTTCCACTGCGAGATCAATATTACCACTGCCCAATGTCATTTGAGCTATTTGCTTTAAACCATAACCACGATTACCACTTGAGATGTTCTTTTTTTTGGGATTTGTACTTTTCATTTTTTTATTTTATTTTAATTATTCTTTTTAGATTATTAATTTTATTCAAATTTATTTGATGTAAGCTCGGCCTTTCTATATTTTATTTAACTAAATATTATTTTGTTTTATAGAATAATTAAAAAATTATTAAATAATTTAAACATTTATTAAGAATAAAAAGTAGTTTAAAAATGATTGTTTTATGTTTAAAATTATATAAAATTATTTAAATATCTATTCGACACAACATAAAATTAAATCGAAAATAATAATATAAAATAGTTCTTAATCCAAGTTATCAATATTCAAATTATTATATATATACTAGTTACTAAAAATAATATGATTATATATGAGACAAGAGACAAAAAGCAAATATTATGAGCGATTTTAAATATTTATATATATCAATGTAAAAATATTTAAACATCAAATAATCAAAAGAAAATTTACTAAAAATTTGAAATTAGTTCTCGATGTTATGAAGAATCGTATAACCTCTGAGTTTTTCGTAGACTTGACCTTGTCCTTTCTTTAATAAGCTATAAGTAATTCTTTTTTGATTTTTGCAAACTATCAAATCTTTGGCATCCTTGTCGACGGTTAAATATCCATCTAATACAATTCCTTCTTCAATATTAATATCATTTTTTAATATCAAGATAGAATTATTAGTCATTTTTATTCCTTTTCTCATTTTTCTCAGTTTTTGTTTTAATTCACTTATAGTGGGAGCAAAAGAAGGATATATAACAATTTTAGGTCCGAATTTAACTTTATAACCTCCAATGACTAATTCATTTTCTGGTTCTGTATTAATAATTTCTAATTTACCGCAAATTTCTTTCATTAATCTTTCATTTGTTTTAAATATGTCTCTTTCAACGGTAAAAGCCGATTCACCTGTTTCATTTTTTCTTAATTTTTCTAATGCATCATGTAAATTATTTTTGCAAGCTGAAAAGCAGAACCATCTATCAAAATAAGTATAACCGACTTTTTCCCCATGTTTGATTAATTTAGGAACATCTTGCATTAGGCATTCCAATCTTGTTGGGGACTTAAATTTATTCCTTGTTTCATCTGCATATTTAGGATTAACAAATTCAGGAACAAGGCCTTTCGTTTCTTCTAAAACATTTAGATAAGGTCTTAACTTAAAAACTAATACATTTAAATTCCCAGGAAAATCACAAAATCCAGTTTCATTAGCAATATCCCCTTTGCCGTTATATTTATCTCTTAGCAAAGGATCTACCAAATTATATTCAACATTTTGTACAACAGAAGAGCCATCTTTACGGTTAATTCGACAAATGGCACCAATGGCATCTTTAGGTCTTCTAGGTACTACAATTGAGTTAATATCGTAATTATATTTAACACTGGCTCCAATTGAAGCAGGCATACAATTAAAAGCCAGTACATTCGTATCCATGAATTGCACCATGTATCTCTTACCATCGTTAATCCATTGCTTGGCTTTTCCTGATTGATATAATAAATAATGTATATCCCCATGACCATGTGGCTTTGTTTCAATTAAAAATTTATCTTTTTCTAAAGCCAAATGACAATCATTATCTAATATCGCTGGTATCTTATTCTGTTTTACTATTGATATTTGTCCTGGTTTCATACCATAATAAGAATGAGATTTTAATAAAGAAATAGTTTTATCGTGTGTATCTCCTGAAGTCATTATGCAGAAAGGTATATACCAATCCTCAGGCATTTCTTCCTTTTTTCTTACCCTATCTTCATAAGCTTTGATGTAGTCTGTATATACTTCAATATAAGTACGCAAAGTAATAAGGTCATTTTGAAGACCTATTTTGATCCCGGTATAGCCCAATCTTTCCCCGAGGCCACCGGCTACTAAAACGAAAACGGTGTCTTTTATTTGCTCAAAGCCGAGTTGGTCTAATTCAAAAAATTCTTCAGTGCCTATTTCTATATGAGGTATATCATGGGGAATTTCTATGGTGGTGTCATTAAAGTTGTTAACTTTGTTTTTACTATCTTCTAAAAGTACCTTTGCTCTTTGCAAATAATCTTTAATTCCTCCTCGACATACTTTATCTAATTTGTTAAATTGAGTAATAAAGTCTTTTTGCTCTTGAGGAGAAGCTGTATTATATCGTGCTATTATGTGTTCTTGATTTAGATCTTGAAGAAGTTTGAGAACTGCTTTAGAATCCATTTTAGTTAATATATGTTTTTTTATGATAAAATTTTTGTTTTGTGAACGTTTTAAATATTTTATTTTTTGATATTAATTAACGTTGATATTAATTAATATTAAATAATTATTTTTTTAATTATTTTTTTAATTATTTTTTTAATTATTTTTTTAATTATTTTTTTAAAAAAAAAAATATATCTTTTATTGAGAAAATTCAAAACAATACATTTCGAACAGAATATAAGGCCAGAAAAATAAATAATAACAATTAAAAATGAAGATAACAAACTTTACTTTTGTTTTTGTTCTGGTTTTCCTCATTGGAAAAGTGCGTTTTATCAATTCACAAGGTGTTGTTCCCAATGAACCCACTGCTGAAGAAGGGCAAAATTATATGATAGTATATTATGGAAAAGAAGTCCAATATGATTCAAATTTTTTCCATGACCACAGGACCAATATTAAAGAAATAAAAATGGGAAATCTATCTTTCAAAAAAGATAATATGGAAAAAATTACTGTGACACCTGAAGATAAATTAGAAATTCATTTCAGTTCTCCTGTTGCTGCTTTAGAAAGTTTTTTTGATAGGTTATTTGATGATAATGCTGAATATATAACCTCTGTGGATTTGACTAATTTTGATGCAACAGGTGTAACCTCAACCAAAAATATGTTTTATGAATGCCTATCATTAGAATCTGTAACATTTTCTGAATTTAGTTCCAAACTCTCAGATACCGAATCAATGTTCGATTTATGTGAATCATTAGAAACTATTGATTTGTCTCAGTTTAATATGAGCTCAGTAACAAACACAATGTATATGTTTTTTGACTGCCTATCATTGAAAGAATTGGTTATGCCTAATATTGATCTAGGAAAAGTTGAAAAAGCGACTGGTATGTTTTTTGATTTAAAAGCTTTGGAATATATAGATTTGAAAGGCGCTACAATTACTAATCCAGTTATTGAAGAAATTTCTAAAGATTTAAACTCTAAAAATTTCTTAATTGTTTGCCAATCAGAAGGAAGAGATGGAGAATATTTCAAAAATGAAGGATTCAAATATATTTGCTGCAACTATGATATCCAAACTCATATATGTGAAAGAACTTCTAATTATATTATAGCCTATTATGGACAAGAAACGAATTATGAAAATGGCTTCAACAATGATTATAGAAAAGGTGTAAGTTTTATATTTTATGGTGATTCTATGTATGATAAATATGATAAATTGACCATTAAAGAAAATCTTTCAATAGAAATTTATTTGGAGGAAATTTTGGAAGATTTAAATGGTTTTTTTGGTATTGAAACAGATGAAAATGTCAAAAACATTGTCTCGTTAGACTTTTCTGATTTCGATACTTCTCTGGTCACATCTTTTCAAAAGACGTTTTATGGGTGCTCTAATTTAAAGTCAATCGATTTATCTGATTTTGAACAAACAAAGATATTAAATACATCTAGTATGTTTAAAGGATGTAGTGCCTTAATAGAAGTTGATATTTCTGGCTTTGATATGAGTGAAATTAAAAACACAGATGAAATGTTTTCTGATGTTACTTCTTTAAAATACCTTAATATTAAAAATATTAAGCTTGGGACTTCACCATTTGGAGAGTTATCAAACCTTAACTTAACTGTTTGTCAAGATGGTTCTATTATTACAGGTTCAGAAATTAAAAGCGATTGCTGTTATTTCTATGAAAGCACTTGTGAACAATATGAAAATTATGTTATAGTATATTATAATAAAACAACTAATTATACTAATTTCTATATAGCAAATAGTAATAGAGATAAAATAAGTTATATAATGAATGGAGAAGAAAGAGTTGATGATCCAAGTCAAGGATTTAGTATTAATGCACATGTTCCAATAAAAATATTTTTTTCACAAGCTTTGACAACAATGGAAAATTTTTTTGCAGGAGAATATTTTTTATCAGGTGATCCAAATGCAAAATATATTGAGTCAATAGATTTCTCACATTTAGATGGATCTTCAATTACTTCATTTAAATCATTATTCTTGAACTGTTATTCATTAAAATCAGTAAATTTTTATAATTTAAAGACACCAAATTTGAAAAATGTGACACAAATGTTTTTAGAATGTTCAAATCTTAAAGAAATCAATTTATCAAATTTAGACACTTCACAAGTAACTTCTTTTAGTGACATGTTTAAATCGTGTGTTTCATTGGAAATACTTGATTTATCCAACATTAATTTATTAAGTTGTCAAAATGGTGAAAATTGCTATAAAGAAATGTTAAGTGGAGTTCGTGCAATAAAGTATATAAGCATAGCAGGTGCTGTATTTGGAGAAAGAGAAGAAGGATTTCGTACATACATAAATAATGAATTCAGTGGATTAAAATTTTTGGTTGTTTGTAAAGGAGATTATAATGAGTTTCTAACTAATGAAAATTTCACCTCTGCATGCTGTGAGTATGACAGTGAAACAAATAAATGCAAATTTCCAAATAGAATTATAGCTAAGTATAATCAAGCAGCAACTTATGAAAAAAATTTTGCAAGTGTTGATAGTAGAAAGGACAAAAAGTTTTTTCTAAATAATAATGGCACATTTATAAAAAAAGATGGTTCTTTTAATGTAAATCGAAATTCCGAATTGGAAATTATTTTTGAATCTAGTGAAATTAATATAGAAAGTTTTTTCACTTGCAAGGGTTCAAATATAGCATCGAATTATGATAAAATAGTGTCATTAGATTTTTCCCATTTAAAAACAGATAAGTTAAATAGTTTAGAATATATAGTTGAAGGATGTTCAAATTTAATTAGTTTCAAAATGTCAAATGTATCTATATCAAAACAATTACTAGTAACAGCTTCTTTTAGTAGTTGCACGAATTTGAAAGTAATTGATATGTCAGGTTCTTATATTAGGTTATTAGGTATTCCCATTGGTGAAGAAAACCAGCCTTTTAATAATCTAAATAGTTTGGATTATATTAATATCAAAGGTCTTAACTCTGGTCCAATGATAAATGCATTGTCAAGTTTAATACCGGGAAAGAAATGTTGTGTGAAAGAGAATGTTTATACAAATGATGATTATGATAGAATTTGTTGTGATTATGATACTGATTCTAGTAGCTGCAAACCTTCTACAAATTATATTATAGTATATTATTCTACCAATGTTGTTTACCAAAAAAATTTTATAAATGATTATAGAGACGATGTAGGCTTTTTTATCATTAAAAATAATATAATAGCATTAAATAAAGATTTAAATATAGAAGCCAATGAGCCTTTGGAAATACATTTTCCTTCTCCTGTTGATAATTTAAACCATTTTTTTGATGTATCTTCAGATGAAAATGCTATGAATTTAATTTCAATAGATTTCTCACATTTTGATTTACCTTCAATAAAAACAATGGATTATATTTTTAAGGGATGTACAGCTTTGAAATCTGTTAATTTTCCAGAAGTTAGTTCTTTAAAAATTAGTTCAGTAAAAGGAATGTTTTATGGATGTTCTGGATTAGAATCTATTGATTTAACTCAGTTCGATACTTCTTCAATAAAAAAGATGGATAAAATGTTTCATTCATGTTCTTCATTAGTTTCACTAAATTTATCTAATAAAGATTTATCAAATTTAAAAAGTATGATGAAAATATTTTATGGATGTAGCTCCCTTCAAAGTCTTGACCTATCAGGAATTGATTTTTCTTCTATTGAAAATGCAGGTGAAATGTTTTCAGGCTTAAATTCTATTTTATATATATATTTATCTGATTCTATATTGACAGAAAAGGTAGAGGAAGAAATTAAAAAAAAAAACTTAAATCTTATGTGTATTGTGAATAAGAGTGATGAAAGTGGAGGCTATAAATGCTCTAATTTCAATTTTAAAACAAAGACTACTGAAGAAGATATAGATTTACCTGTAATAATAGAAAATAAAATAAATAATAAAATAATAATATATTTTTCGCAAAATGTTGAATATACAAATGGTTTTAAGAGTGGTTTTAGAGAAGGAATTGAATCTATAATTTATATGGAAAATGAAATATCCCCAGA
This sequence comes from Entodinium bursa, assembly GCA_023807345.1. Classification (NCBI taxonomy): domain Eukaryota; phylum Ciliophora; class Litostomatea; order Entodiniomorphida; family Ophryoscolecidae; genus Entodinium; species Entodinium bursa. Next base: position 3,178 of record JAJNAA010012002.1, on the reverse strand, counting down.
AAATACATTAACTATAAGTGCTGGTGAAAAGGTTGAAATAAATATATTTACAACTACCACAAGTCTAAAAGATTTTTTTAATTGTAATAAGGATGAAAATGCCAAAAATATAAAATTAATAGATTTTTCAAATTTTGATTCATCAAATGTGAATGATATGGGATACTTGTTTTCAGGTTGCTCACAATTTTCTTATATAGATATATCTCATTTAGATACTTCATCAGTAACTAATATGGAATCAATGTTCTCAGGATGTAGTTCACTAGAATTACTTGATATATCTAATCTTAATATGATAAAAGTTAATTCTTATGCTAATATGTTTAGCGATGTTGGAAATTTAAAATACATTAATTTAGAAAATGTTAAAAATACATATAATAATATTACAGAAAGCATTATAAACACCTTGGATGATTTAACTGTATGTCAAAATGAAAATATTATCACTAATAATAAAACAAGTAAAGATTGTTGTTATTTCAGTACTGAAACTAAAAAGTGTGAAATGAAAAATTATATAGTAGTGTATTATGGAGAAAGAGTTGAATACCCAAGTGGTTTTGAAAATGAGTATAGAAAAAATATTCAAATTATAATTGGCTCAGATCATAATAAACAAATACTTCCAAAAGAAGAATTGGTTATAGCAGCTGGAAATAAAATAGAAATATATTTTTCATCACCTATAGAAAGCTTAAAAAATTTCTTTAATAGTGATTATGATCCAAATGCAAAATTTATAACTTCAATAATACTATCATATTTAGATTCATCAGCCCTGACAGATACCAGCTATGCCTTCTATAATTGTTTTTCTTTGAAATTAGTTGATTTAACAGATTTTAAAGGATCTCTAGTGACTGATATGAACTCAATGTTTTCAGGATGTCTTGCTTTAGAAGAAATGGATTTATCATCTTTAGACACTGCAAATGTTGAAGTTATGAGTTCTATGTTTTCGAGATGCATCAAATTAAAATATCTTAATTTATCATATTTCGATACTTCTTCAGTAAAAGATATGAAATCAATGTTTTTCCAATGTAGTTCGTTGAAATATCTTGATATTTCTTCTTTTGATATGTCTAAAGTGACTTCTTTTGATGATATGTTTAATAAACTTAGAAATTTATTATATATTAATATTTATGATGTGAAAAACTCATATAATAATTTAACAGAAAGTTATCTAAATAATATAGATAATTTGGTGGTCTGTCAAAGAGAAAAGCTTATAACAAATGATAAATCTATTAAAAGTTGTTGTTATTTTGACATTAATGAATTTAAATGCGAATCTCCAAGTTACATGATAATTACTTCTGAACTTTCTACTCAAACAGAATATATTTTTCCTTCAACTTTAAATTGGATTACATTCGAAACTAGTTCTATTTTTGATGATGAAAAAAGTGTTGAAACTAATCAACCAACTACTACTGTTAAAGAAAATATTAAAACAACTTCTTTAATAACAAACATTGCTGAAAATACGGATAAAAAATCTCCAACAATAGTTGATGATACAAAAGAAAATTTCATTCCTTCCACTTCAAAAGATGAGGTTATAAAACCAACGACTAATATTGAAAATAAAAAAACAAATATACCTACAACTATTACTAATAAAGAAAATATCAGTACTTCTCAAATTAAAGAGAATACTGAGCAAACTAAGACTGGTTCTGAGACAGAGAAAATAATTCAGCCAACTACTCAAGGAAAAGAAAGCAAACCTATCTCTAATACTGAAAAACATACCACTACTTCTCCTAAAGAAGAAATGAAAGAGATTATTCCTACTACAGATCAAAAAACCATTCCTTCCACAATTATGCCAACAACTCAATTAGTTAAAGAACAAGCTTCAGTAGCTTTAGTAATTTTACTTACTATAAGTGGCTTCACAAACGTAAATGGACATATTACTTTTTTTATTTGTTTTATAAGTATAACAGGTTATATTTTATCAAATACTTTGATTATTCAAATTGAAATTTTAATTATTAGTTTTTTGAGAATTTTGCAAGTACATGAGGTAATCTGTACAAAAAATGGTGATGAAGAATCAGAATATGCCGTTTATACTTGTGAGGTTCAAACTCAAGTTCAAAAAATAAGTCAAATTAAATTGAAACAAGATTTTAATTTTCCTTCTCAAAATATTAAAGTTATAGGTGTTTCTCCTTTAGCTATTGACTTTATTGATAATATACAAAATGCTAAAGAATTGGCTGACTTTCAGAACTCTTCTTCATATATATTGGTTCATTCTTTTCTTAGTGAAGTTGAAAATCTTTCATTCAAAATTTCCGGGCAAATAAATGGCCCACAACCCAATTTTAAAATAAATGATTTATTTTTGAATGTTAATACTGAATCAGGAAATAAGGTTTACAAATCAGAAATAAATTGCAATTTCTATCACATAAGTAATAATTATTACTCTTTGAGTTGTAAAGGAGAAGAAAATGCCAAATATAATTTACAGAGTGCAGTCTCTATAATTGAAGATAATATCTTAATTGTTAATTTTGATGAAAATGATGAAAGCAAAATAATGCTTAATTTATCAAATTCATATAGTAAGAAATATTTTGTGAAGAAAAGTTCTGATAATAAAGCTGCTGTCATTGTTGTTGCAATTCTTGTTCCTATTTTATTGTTGACTGCTATTGTTATCTTTTGGGTTATAAGAAAAAAAAAGCTTAATGAAAAAGTTAATACAATCGAATCGGTTATAGAGAAAATAAAGAGTTAACATTATTATTATTTTAATTATTAACTAGTTTATAAAATTTTATTCTTAAAAAAACTATTTATTAAAATAAATATAATTTATTAACTTCTATTGATATATGTAAATCATGGGGAATTTTTGGAAAAAAATTTAAAAATTCGTAAGAATTTTTGCTTTTAACTAAATTATTTAATAGTTTACTCATTTCTTTTAAAATATTAACATTTAAATAAAATAAATTAAACTTAAATCTTCTTTCCCTTTCATTAGTTCCAATTAAATTTTTTTCTTTTTTTTTATTCAATTCCAAAATTCGGTTTTTCAAGTTTATAAAAAATTCAATTAATAATTAATTAATTTTTTAATATGACTTTGTTAGAAATTTTTGAAAAAAAAGAAATATATTCTTTTGAAAAGGAAGAAGGTCTTAAT
>JAJNAA010012001.1:0-17470 GCA_023807345.1 Entodinium bursa | reverse complement strand
CCCAATCCCCAATCCCCAATCCCCATTTTACTATTTTAACTATATATTAAATTATAAAATAAATTATAAATTGTTTTTTAATATTTGTTTAACTCAATAATAATTAATTTTTAAATATTTATTTTAATTAATTTGAATTAACTATCCTCCAATAAATTTTCCATTTCTATATCCATTTCTTCGCCTATATCATCTTCATTATTATCTTGAACTTTGTCATTATTGTTTTCTTTTATTTCTTTCAATCTCTTTTCTTCCTCTTCCATTTTTTTTTGTCTTTCCTCAATCGATTTTTTATTTTCTTCCATCTTTATTTTTTCTTTAATTTCACTCTTTTCTTTTTCGAATTTATTTTTGCTATCATTAGAGATATAACTATAAAAATCGTAAACATTTTTCAGATAAATACCTAAATTTTTGTGCTCTTCACATTCTTTGGTAAAACGACTATCAGTTGAGATATCATTATTCCATAAAAATTTATAATTTAAGTAATCAAATAAATTTTCATTCATATCAATTAAATCTGTAATATCTTTTTTGAGCATAACAACATTTAATAAAAATTTTATTATTGCATTTGATAATTTTTCTTTAGTAATGAATTGCCCACTTTTTTCCCTATAATATTCATCAATTTTGTTTTTTGTTGATTCATCCATTTTTTCTCTAAATTCAGTTCTTTTTTCCATAGCTAATTCAAAGTATAATTTTTCTAGGAAACTAATCAATTGGCTCAATTTATTTACTGTTATATTTGTATTATTTTTCAACAATTCTTTTAAATATTCATTTATTTTAAAAGGAAACTCTTCATTTATTATATCATATAACGATTTGCTGTGTTGAATTCTTTGGATATTCTTATTCTTATTGACATATTTTATAATATTTTTAAGATTTTCATGAATTTCAAAGCAAGATATTAAATTGTTTTCTAAATGTTTTTCATAAAAAATAATAAATTCTTTTTTATCTTTTTCTTCTAAATCTTTTTTTGGTATCTTTTTATTAAATTCAGAAGTTCCATCATTTAAAAATTCTTCACCTGAATATCTCATTTCTATAATTTCATTTGTTTTTAAAAAGAAAGAATTTTTAATAAGAGTGTCTTCTAATATTTTCTCAATCATATCAAAATTAACAGAATATAAATTGTAATTATCATATTTTATTGATAGTTTACCATTAAACATGTTATATACTTCTCTAAAAGTATTCATTAGGAATATTTCATTAAACTTACTTGAATTTTCAAAATCTAAAAATAATAAATCTTCCTCCTGAGCTTCCTGGACATTAATTTCCTGACATTCAAAACTTTTATAATTAATAGCATTCATTTTGGTTATTATTTCATTTAATAAATTATTTTGATTATTAGCATATTCTTTATATAAATCTATATATTTTTTACCATTATCCGTTGTGCTATTTATTAAAAAGTTTTCCAATTTACTTTCTTTTGTCAATTTTTTATCTCGATTTTTTGAATTTATTATCTCAATAAACTTATTGCATTTGTTAGGATTTTCTTTATAAACATCTGTTTTTTCAAGAGTTAATTTCTTCGCTTCTTCTTTATTAATTCTCCCTGAATATTGATTAAGTAATGATTTAATAACGAAATTAAAGCATACAAAATCTTTATTTAAATTTCCTTCAACATTTCCTCTATTAAGATATAAATCTACAACCGGATATTTTTCTTTATCACTTTCTTCTAATTTTTCTCTATAGAAATTTATATCTGCATAATCAGAATATAAAAAGTATTTATAAAAAGGGTATAGTTTTTCATCTTCATATTTTTTAGCAGGATTTATTTGCTTTACTAAAGATACTTTACTGTTGGTTTCCTTTTCTCTGAATTTATTTTTATTGTTTAAATAAAAACTATAATAAATTTGATATTTAGTATAGAATATTTCTTTCATCTTTTCTGTCTTATTAGAGATTTTATTATCAATAATATTTTCTATTTCTTTTTCAATTTCTAATAATTTGGTATAACTATCTATTATTTTTTGTTTATTTAAATATATTAATAAATCTTTATATACTAAATTCATAAAAATATATATATTTACTCCTCTTTTATCCAATAATACTTTAAGTTTATTCCAATTGCCAACTATATAATCTAAGTAAGAAAGTTGTCCATCAGTAAATAATTCTTGTTTATTATTAAAAAGTACATTTGTAAATAAATGTGAATATAATATTAAATTCATTAATCTATAACCAATCTGACTTTGTTTTCTTATGGGTTTATCAGTATTATCAAAATGACTTTTTTTAGATATATTTACTCCTTTAGAATCTTCCTTCAATCTTCCAGATAAAAATTCATTATAGAATTTTTCTAATGTAATGCATTTTCCATTTGTTTTATCTTTTGTCTCTTTTTCAAGATCTTCCTCATTCTTAAAGATTCTATAATAAAATTCTCTATCATAAAAACTTTTTTGCTTGCCATCATTTCCAATTGGTTCACCACAATATTTACAAGTTCCGCTAGTTGTTGGATATCCAGAATTACTTTCTTCAGTTATTATATATAATGCTTCATTCTCTTTATATCTATTACAAGTACAGACATAAATACCATGAGAAGAAGGATTATTGTCTAAATATTTTTTAATTTTGGAATAATCACTATAAATTTTACAATCTTTTATATCATTACCTGGAATATATGAATTAATATTCTCTTCATTGCTATATAATGGATAATAAATATGATTATCATCTTCACTTATTTCATCTGCATTTAAACAAAATCTTAAACAAAATTGAAGTATTTCAGCTGTTTTTGAATTAATATTAGTTTTTGTATATTTTGATTTATCCAAAAATAATTCGAATATATTTAATAATTTTTCTTTTTCATCAAATTTATTATGAATAAAATCTGATAATATTTTTATTTTATCATCATTCCCTAAAGGATTTGATAAATATGATGATATTTTTGTTGAGAAAACCGAATAAAACATATCTAATGTATCATCATTAATTAATTTCTCTAATTCATTTTCTTTATCTCCTGAGTTTTGTAAGCAATTATTTAATTTATTAAATAAGTTTTCATAGGATTTATATTCTTTAGTTTTATTGCTATATGTACCAACAAATAAAATATCTTTAAAAGATTGCGGTAAATTTTTCTCTTTTAATATTAAATTATAATTTGAATACTTATTCAAATGGAATTTATCTATTATTTTTTCATCGAATAATTTATTAATATCTTGATGATTCATATTAAATATTATTTTATATACAAAATATTGCATCATATCTCTGAAAGAATTATTTTCCTTTTTTCCATTTATAAATTCTATAATTTCTTCAATTTCATTATTTGTCAATTTATCTTTATTTATCCAATCAATAAATATTTTTATATAAACTCTTATAAATGATAAAGCAAATAATTTTTTGAGATTTATATTTGATTTTGATTTTATTTCCTCTTCATCATAATCATCATCTTCTTTCTTTTTTTGATCTTTATCTTTTTCCTTGGAGTTTCCTCCAACTATATTCTCTTTATATATCTTTTCAAGAAGCTCTATACACCGCTCCAAATATGATTTCAAATCGTATATAATATTCTTTTTATTTTTTGTTTTAGCCCTATCATTTTCTTTTATAAGATTTTGAATATGCACAATTGATATTTGTTCAAATATATATATTAATGTTTCTTTAATCCAATCGCTATTAGTTTTATCTTCTAAGATTTTTAAATCTGGTTTAGACAATTTGTCTAAAGAACCTTGGAATTTATCCACGTTACTTGATACAAAATCTTCTAATATTAATTTTAATAATTGATTCGATTGAATAAACAACTTTTCATCTTTTAATAAAAATTCCTGTAAAATAAAAATTTTATATCGCAAATTATTTTCTCTCTTAAGTTCATTAAAGAATATATCTGAAATTAAACCATAATAAATAGTATCTCCCTTAATTTCTTTTTCTTTAGATGAATCATATAAAGCTTTTTGTATTATTTCAATTAAAGTTTTTAAATTTTGGCATAAAGAATCAATTTTCTTTTTATTATTTTCTTCTATAATTTCAGAACTTTTTGATAAATTATTTATTAATACAGTATCTTCAATAATTTCTAAATTTTTTATTAAATTATTTATTAATATACTTATATCTAAATTATTAACTTTTCCTGAATGTTCAAATACATTATAAATAGTTATGAATTCATTTAATACACTTAATTCTTTTATATCTAATTTTAATAATTTATCTAATTTTTGTAAATCTTTTAAACATCTCTCTAAATCTTTAAAATATGAAAAGTAATTATCATTTTTTGAAGTGGCATTTTCAATTGATTTTTTATCTATCATACATTTGAATAATGCGATAATTATTTTATAATATGGTACATTTACTTCAACTAATTGAGGCTCCTTTGGTAGATATTTTATTTCTTTTTTTGAAATATAAAATAAAATTTGTATAAACAAAAAATCTTTTTCTTTCTCATCGTAAGCTATATTTTCAGATATTATTTTATATAAATCCAGAATATCTTTGATATATTTTGAATTTGATTCTAACCATAAAATCTTAGCTGTTATATTTTGTAAAGGTATTTTAGATTTCTCTTCTTCCTTTAATTCTCTAAATTTTAAATCTAATAATAATAAAATAATTTTATGAGGAATATCATTAATTACAAAATCATTGATTATATTATTATAAAGATTGACTAAATAGTATGTTATATAATCGTTCAAAAATAATTCACTAAATTCATTATAACAATTATCTGTAATTTTTGTATCAGTAACTTTGTTAAATAATTGTTTCGATGCTAAATCTGTAAATAATTTTTCATTAAAATCTTTTGAATCATCTTTTAATTTTCTTATTGTTCTTGATCTTAATTCATATTGACATCTTCTAATATCACTTTCATCTTGTCTATAAGAAGCAGATAATTTTTCTTTTTCTATATAATCTTTTATTTCTTTATATATGTTAAAGAAACCTGGTATTTTATAATTTATCTTGATTTCTATATTTTCATTTCCAGTGATTGTTTCATTTTTATCTTCTTTTATGATTTTTAAAAATTCTTTTCTTATATTATTTATTATTTTATTATTTAATATATCCATGTCATTTATATTAACAGAATAATCATTTGGCTGATTTTCTGAATCAATTAAAGAAGATTCTTTTTTTTCCAAATTATTAACATTAAGAATAAATATAGTTGTGAAGAAATTATTGCTTTCTGTTTTTGTTAAACACATTCTTATTTTTTCTTTGAAAATAACTTTAATATGTTCTATTATAGCAGTAATGAAATCAGTTGTATTTTGATTAATTGATTTTTCGTCTTTAATTATTAAATCAATTAATTTTTCACTATTATTAATTTGAGATAAGATTATTTTTTCAATACTTTTTATAATATCTTCAGATTTTTCAATAAACCTCTCAAATTCTTTAATAAAATTATTTAAATCTATACCTTTACATATTCCTATTTTTTCATTTTTATGCTCATTGAAGAAATTTTTCATTCCTTCCTTAATGAGTTTTTTCGGATCTAAAATTTTTTCACTAATAAAATAATTAATATTTATTTTTTCTGAATCTTTTATTGTTAATGCAGCTCCATTTAAATTATCAATGAATAATTGATTTATTTTTTCATCAGCCATTAAAACAGTTGTAACTTTATTGCTTTTTTTTTCTAAATTGAATTCTCTTTGTATATGAATAGTGAAAATAAATTTTTTAGAATCATCAGTTATTTTACTTATTTCTTTATAATTATTAATTTCTGAAATGAAAAAATTCATATATTTAGCATTTTCACTTGAGAATTTTAATATAAGTAATTTACACTTTTCATTTTCATAAAAATTTTTTAAAAGATGCTTGAATTTATATTTATTATTAATTTCATTTGTTACTCTATCCATATAATTTTCTGTTAAATTAATTGCATCTCCAATCTTAATAAAAGTATATACAATTAATATATCTTCTTTTATTTTTTTGCAACTTCTTAAATATTCTTCTAGACTGTTATATTTATTATTTGAATATATCTCTTTTTTTAATGATTCCATTTCTTTTTTATCTCTATTTAATTCTGATAAAGGTAAAGAAAATATAATATCTTGTGATAAAATAGGTATTATTTTATCTTTTATTATATCCCTATAAGAATTCTTTTCTTTATTTTTATATAAATAGACATATCCATTAATTATATCCTCATTTGTATTTACCAAAATATTATCCATATTATAATTTATACCTTTTACAGTTACTAATTGTTTACATATATTTTGAATAGTTTTAGATTTAGCTTTATCTTTTTCATCTAAAAGAGCATCAAATGTGATTATATGTTTCTCAAATCTACTTAAGAATGGTAATTTCTGTTTTCTTAAATTATTTTTATCAACTAATACTATAAATTTAGTATTTTCATTTACAAGAGCCAATTTTTGAATATTTGCTCCATGTGAAATTCTGCAATATTTTTTACCATCTTTATTAATATAATTTTGATTGAATAAATCATAAAATATAGAATATATCTGATCTAAATCACTTAATATTATTATTTTACCCTCTGCAACACTATTTTCTATATTGACTATCATTTCTGTTTGATAAGATGCATTCATTCTATCTCCTTTGAAAGGACTACCAATATATGTCACATAATTTATTTTTTTATTATCTGAACTATTATTCATTTGTTCAATTTCTTTTTTGATAAAATCTATTACTAATCCAAACATTGATTTTTCAGAAGCCAATAATAAGAATCTAGTATCTTTAGTAGATACAATATTATCTTTTATTAAATCCATAGTTCTTAAATCATCAAAATTAATTACGTTAACCCTTATCGTTGAGCAAATTTCTTTAATATATTTCTTTAGGGTAATTTCTCCATCTATTTCTAAACCACTTAAATTTCTTGCTAATGCTTTTTTTACACCTTTATCAATAATATTAGGATCATCAAGCATATTATATTTCAACATTTCAGATGAAAATGTTTTAATTATATTATAAAGATCTCTTCCTCCATGATAATTCAAGATAAATTCATCATATTTTTTTTTTTTTTTTTCATCTTTTTTTTCCTTCTCTACTTTTTCTTCTTTATTTAAAGCATCTTTATAATAAAAATATATTTTTCCTAATAATTCATATCTTGATTTATACTTATTATATATTTCATCATTATAGCTATTAGCAATTGCTTCAACAGTTTTACCAACATCATCTATTTTAATTTCAGGTATTGCTAGAAATATTGTTCTGTTCATTTTAGCTGCATCTAATCTCCAGTTACTAATTCCAATAAAAGATATTTGTTTATTTTCCTCAGGATCTAAAGACATTTCTAATTTAGAATGTAATACTTTTAAACAATTAGTTGGACTTCTTTCGGATAAACCTAATTCATCAAATACTAATAAAGATATAACCTTTTTTTCTTTTGGATTTGGATCTATTTTTTTTTCAGCTTCTTGAAATATTTTTTCAATAGATTCAGGAGTATTTGATTCCGAACCTTGAAAACCAGTACTACTAATAGTTGGATATTTTTTCAAGAAATTAGAATTACTAAATTCCCCTCTCATTATTCTTATAATTAATTGAATACTCAAACTTTTGGAACAACCAGGCTTTCCTACAACTATTAAAGGAATTTGTGTATATATAGAGAAAAACATTAAAAATATATTTTCTTTTAATGAGTTATTTAATCCTATTCCTTTTTCATTTTTAACTTCCATTTCTTCTAAGAGGAAATTTTCTTCACTCATTATTAAATATTTAAAAGGCTCATTCTCCCAATTTTGATTTTTCTGCCATTCAACAATTTTGAATTCTTTTGCCAAATTTTTAACATAATCATTTATTTTACGTAAATAATCATTATCCTTACCATATTTGAAGATCTTAATATAATAAGTTATAAATAATGATAATATAAATGATTGTACCTTTGACTTTATATTTATATAATCAGGAATTTTATCTCCCCTTTCCTCTAAAAAATCAGTTTTATTTTTATAATATTCATTGAAGAATTTATAAGTTCTTTTTAATCTTTGTAAATCTCTTAACGAAACTGATGAAATTCCATTAACTTCTCTCACATAATTATGTGAATAATTAATTGCTTTTATTGCAATATTTCTTAAAATAGTATTTTCGCTCTTATCATTTTCTCCTTTAGGAAATTCTTCACCTATTATACTCTCTATATATTTTTTAACATCATCCTTTTCCAAACTTTTGAAATAGAAAATATAATTTAACATTGAATTTGGTAAAGGATTGACTAAATATGCCATTTCTTGTTCATTGTTACTTTCTAATTTTAATCCTTCATCTTTTTCATTATTTTTAGTCATTCTAAAGGGATTACATGCTCCTATAAATCTTATTCTTCCATCTATTTTTTTTCCATTCAATGAATGATTTACAAATATTTCTTTCATTTTTGAAAGTATAGATGCAGTATTTATTTCATCGAAAAATATACATACCATATCATTTTTTGAATTTTTTAAATTTTCTTCAGCTTTTTCTATTACTTCTTTAATTTCACTTTCTTTTATCCCTGAATGCATATTTTTAATAATAAAATTATTTTTTTTACTTTCCTTATCTTTATTTAACATTTTCATTAATTGTTTTATTAATTCAGTTTTTCCACAACCAGTTTCTCCCATTAAAATAACTGGAATATTTGCAAATATTCTAAATAATATTAAAATCATTTTTTTATAGTTATCTTCTGTTATTTTATAAGCTCCTAACATTTTTTCAATATCTTCTATTGATTCATCTAATGACATAACATTTTTTAAATTTGTTAAAAAATAATTTAATTCTTTTCCATTTACTTCATCATGTGAAATATCTATTTCTAAATATGCATTCTTAGTTTTGAAAATTAAAGGAGCTTCATATTGACTCTTTATGGCATTTTCTTCTTGAAAATCAAAGAAATTGAAAATAAAAGCTTTTTTGGCATCTTCTGTTTTATCCTTTAAAGAAACATCATGTTCTCTTATTTTTTTACTATAAAAACATTTAGTGAAATAATTTGCAGCAGCTTTAATTTTATTACTATGTTTTATGATATCCTCTTTTATATCTGAATTTAAATAATATATTGTATTCAGATAATTCTTTTTCTCCACATATGTGAAAATATTATCTTTTTTTTCATTGGCTATTTCTTCATCTTTCCACATTAAATCTTTTAGTAAATTTATATTAGGAATTTCTAATGGTAATTGCTTATCCAAAGTTATATTAATTCTTTCAAACAAATTTAATATAGGAAAATCATCTAAAAATCTTTGAGGTCCATTTGGTATTTCAACATAAATATTGATTTTTTTTGGAATATATAAAATATTATCATTTGCCTGATATAATTTAGTTATTAACATTGAAAATAAAAAATATTTCATTAAAGGAATATTTTTTGTATAAAATAAATCTAAATGTATTGCAACATGAACTTTTCCTTTTATTTCATGTTTTAAAAATTTTTTTAATTTTTTAAATAATTCTTCTTTTGTTATATCATCTCCAATTCCAAAATAATGATAATCTTCTCCTCTTTCTTTTATATCTTTCTTAATTCTAAATGATTTTCCAATTCCGCAACATTCAGAAGTATAAACTTTTACTGCATTATAAATTTCTTTTTCTAAAGTTTTATTACTGTCTGTGGAACTTCCTTTTCCTAAATCATATTCTAATTTATTCTCATCACCTTTTAAATACTCAGGTAATTCAGTTGCTTCTTGGAAATCGACAATTCCTCTTGAACTACCTGATTGTTTTTGAGTTATAAATAATATACATGGTTGTAAATCACTAATTTCTTTAATAGTATTTGCTGATTTCATTTCTTTTATAATTTCATTCAATTTAGATGTCATTTGATTTACATTAAGAATAGAAAAGTCATCACTTATAGATATTACAAATAAAGTATTAAATCTACATTTAATTGCTCTATACATAAATGAAGCTATTTCCCCTATACTTGTTTCATTATTTGTCAAAAAAATATTTTGAGCTATTGGAAACGTTCCTGTTAATTTTAAAAATATTTTAATCATAAACAGATCCATGTTATATTTTTCTACGCTACATTTATATAAACCTCTTAGGCTATCTTTAACCTTTATATTACTATATAATTTTTCTAAAGATGTATCATTTATTTCGAAAAGATTTTTAATATATTTTGAAATAAAATCAAAATTTTCTTCAATAGAATCTCTATAATATTTATATGCTTCAGATTGACTATTAAATTTAGATACGAAAAGTGGAACATCATCTTTAATTGATTCACCATTTGTAAAAAATCTAATATAAGAACTTATATCTTTGCTTTTATGTGTCAATCTTTTAAACAATCTATATAATTGTTTGTCATAAATCAATCTAAAATATTCATTTTCTCTATAAAATTTTGATTGAAATTCCCATAATGCAAGTAAAAATTGATTTAATTTAAGGATTAATTCATTATAACTTAATGCAGTATTAACCAATTCAAAAGTTATTTTATCTTTTTTTGCTATTACTAAAATATCTATTAAAAATGGACAACCTTTGTTTTCTAACTTTATAAATAGTTTAATTATATTTTGAAGTTGTTCTACATATCTAACAAATATTTCAATTTTAGTTCTTTTTTCTTTTAATTCTACTTTTCTTTTTTCATTCACTTTATTATTATCAGGTAAGTCTTCAAAATTTAAATTTATATTATCTTTTAATTGAATTAATCCATCTATATCTTGAGCAATAATTTCTTTTTCTTTATTATCATCATCGTATACATTGAATTCTCTTTTGAAAAATTCAATTTTAAATTTTGAATTATTTAAAATGAACTTTATATTTTCATATATATCTTTAGAACTATCGAAATTTGAATCTAATGCTTTTATACTTCCATAATTTATAAAATAACTTTTAAAAGTTGATAATATTTTATTTATATCATCCTTTTTAATTTTTTCACTTAATTTTTCTAAAAACTTATCATCAGTTAATTTAGATACTATCATATCATTAATGAAAGCAATACAACTTTGATATTCTAAAATATCAGTGAACTTTAGGGAATCTGTAGTTGGATTCAATCTATAAAGTAATGCTGCTGCTGAATCTACATCTTTTGTCTTTGCAAAATTTATTTCATTTTCTTTATTATAAAATAGCCTTATTAATTTAATTGATGGAGAATCATCTTTACCTTCATTTATATATATTTTTTTTTCTTCTAAATAATTATTTAAAATTACTAATTTTTCAAAATTAATATTCTCTTTATTTTCAAACTCAGATTGTTTTTCTTTTAATATTTTAGATAAGACTGTTTCTTTTGTTTCAAATAAATTTAGACAATATAGAAGGCATTTAATATCAGAATAATAAATATTTTTCTTTGTGAATATTAAAATTTTTTTTGCAACTTTATCTAATCCTTCATTATTTTCAATTTTATAATAATCTTTCAATTTTTTTAATTCTTCATCAATTCCTTTTTCTTTTTTGAATTTATTTTGCCATATATCTAATATATCAGGATTTCCTTTTTGAATATCATCAAATATTACTTTACAACTATCTAATAATTCTTTTGCTGTATCAAATTTATCAATTTCATTTCCTTGAGCAAATTCATTATATATAATTTGAAATAATTTAATTTCTTTTATTATTTTTATTAAATTAGCTTTATCTTCATATTTCCTTATAAAAGCTATAATTTCTTCTTCTTTATTAAGCCATAAACATACTTTATTATCATTAATTGAATATACATTATATATATTATTTATTTTATCAATTTCTTCTTTTAAAGTTTCTTTATAATATAAATTTAAAAGATTGGATATTTTATAAGCCTTTTCTATTTCTTGTTTAACTTCAAGATATTTATCCTTTACTTTATTAAATTCTGATTCTGAATCACATTTATCATCTTTTATTAATTTAAATAGTTCAAATCTTTCAAAATATATTTTTGCGATTTCTTCTTTTTCATTGATTATTGTATC
This sequence comes from Entodinium bursa, assembly GCA_023807345.1. NCBI lineage: Eukaryota > Ciliophora > Litostomatea > Entodiniomorphida > Ophryoscolecidae > Entodinium > Entodinium bursa. Next base: position 5,336 of record JAJNAA010012001.1, on the reverse strand, counting down.
TAAATATTTTAATTTTTTTTCATCAAATGTTGTTAATTTATCATATATAGTTTGAAGTATATCTTTATTTTTATCTAAATATATACTTTCAGGAATCAATTTTTTTTTCATGAGTTCCTTTAATAATATTAAATTATATGAACTTTCCAATTCTAAGAAATCTTCATATGTAATGATATTTAGGCTCAAATTATTAAAATAATCTTTTTTTTGTTCTTCATCTTCTAAATTTTTTATTAAATCAATTAAAACAGATAATTCTAAATTTTTAACTGATAAAACAGCTATTTGCTCTTTTATTCCATTATCTGTTTTAAATGTTTCAAAAATTTTTGAATAAATTGTGTTTTTTTGACCAAATCTTGGTAAAAACTCATCTAGTATATTAAGTTTAATTTTAGGATTATATTCTAATACTCTTTCTAAAAGGTTTATTAAAGATTCTTCAGTCAATGCTTCATCAGGGAAGGTTGAATATCTTTGAATAAGAAGATTAATATATTCTTCTCTATTTTTTTCTTGATTTATTTTTATTATTTTAATAATAGAATTAAAATCTTCAATTCCAACTATTTTTGAAATTATTATATTTAAATATTTTGTAAATTCATTATCATAAATTTTTTCTAAATTTAGATTTGTGAGATATTCAATATCTTTTTCATCTTTTAATTCTAAAATTTTTATTTTTTCAAATACTTTTGGATTTCTTTCATAGCAAGAAGATGTATAATAAGGATCATTTTTGAATAAAATTTCTAATTGAACTTTTGCTACAGGAATGTCTTCAAGCTTTTTAAGAATATGATCATGAATATTTTTAGCTAAAATATCTTTATATTCTGAATCATCTTTTCCTAAATCTATATAAGATAATAATAAATTATATAGTTCAACTAATTTTTGTATCTTATTATTTTCTTCTTCATTATTTATACAATAAATATAATAACTTTCCCAAAAATTTTTTTTAAAAGTAATAAATTTTTTTTGTTTATTTTTTTCATATTTAATTATATTTTTAATAAGTTCAAGAGCATCATTATAATCATCTAATTTTATAAAATCAGTAATAATTTTATAAGAATTAAAAATTGTGTCTCTTTTTTCATATATTAATTTTAATTGGATTATATCATAGCTTCTATAATCAAAAGATTCTTGATATTTTCTTTTTTTTAATGAATAATCCACAAATTCTTCAAAAATTTTGTCATCCTTAAAATGAACATCTTTCCCAAATTCTTTACTATAATCAAGTAAAACATTAAATATTAATTCTTTTTTCTCAGAACTTTTTTCAACCAATTTTTTGAGAACATCATCACAATTGTCTTTATTCTTCTCATAACAAAGTAATATAATTACTAATTTTCTTTGACAATCCAGGCTAAATTTATAATCTCCATAAATATTTGCTTTTATAATTTCAATTTTTCCATCACTTTGATCCTCAAATTCTTTATATTTTTTTATGACTGCATCTTCACTTAAAGCTTCTAATGTATTAACTAAATAATCAGAGTCATTAGAAAATCTTTCTATTAATTCTAAAAATAATGCAATATTTTGATTATATCTTAATTTCTTAATATCTCCTTCATTTTTCTCTTTTTTTTTCCTTTCTATTTCCTCTAATCTTTGTTTTTCTTTTATCACATCTAATCTTTTCTTTTCAATCTCTTTTTTTATTTTTTCCAACTCATCAGCTCTCTTTTTTTCTTCTTTTTCTATCTCTAATTGTTTTTTTTCTATTTCTAATCTTTTTTTCTCTATTTCTCTATTATCATTTAATTTCTTTATTTCATCATCGAATACTTTTTGCATTTGTTTTTTTTCATTTTCTAAATCTTTTACTTTCTGTTCTTTACTGCTAATGTTCTTACTAGCTTTGTTTAATTGTTCCTCTTGATCTTTTATTTTTTGCAAACCTTCCTTTATTTTTTTTTCTTTTTCATTTTCACCCCCCATCTTATTATATAAAGTTTTACTATAAAAAGTAATTATTTATATGCCATCACAAATAGTTTACTAAAAATAAATAATTATTTTTAATTTTGAAGGGGAAATCAATTTTTTTTATGCAAAAAATTATATATACAAAAAATAATTTTACCAAATGCCAAAAAACATATTGGTGCTTTGGTTGGTGTGTTTGTGTTGAAAAATTTCAAAAACGAATTAATAAATAAAATGATCAAACTAAAATATTAATGAATGATAAAAGGGATGATATCTATAAATATAAATATAGAATGCATGATATGAAGATAATTTCTTTTTGGATCAAGGATTTGATGAATTAATACTTTTTAAGAATAGATCTTAAATTATAAATAAATTATGGTAAAATGATCTGAAAAATAATTTATAATAATAATTTATTCTCATGGAAACTATTTGTGAATATATTTGATATTAGGAAGAAAATAAACATTTGTCTTTTGAAAGAAATATAAAAAATAAAACAGATATATTTACTGAATTATTAACTAAATTAAGTTAGATATCAAAAAGATTTTAAACTGCGGAAAGAACTTCAATTCCAGATTCGTTTTGTATAATTTCAATAAAAGTAAAAAAATAAACTTAAATATATTTTTCACTTTTTTATTATATATTATTTAATTTGGAATATTTATAAAAAAATTATAAATTTAAAAAATATATTAAAAATGCGATTAACTTTTTTTACTTTTAAATACAAATTTTTTCATAACAAAAAGATATCAATCTTCTTCAATAATATAAAGCTTTTATATAAGGAAAAAGAAAAAATTACAAAGTTAGATTTAATTGATAATCAAATTTTAATTTATTAAAGAAGAAGATTAATAAAAAAAGTTCGAAAAATTGATTAAAAATTAATTAATTTTTTAAAAAAGTAAATTTAGTTAATAAAAAATTATTTCGAATGACCATGGCTACAATTATATATGGATCTTGTTTATATTTTTCGAAAGTATGAATTATAATTTTCGCATGGTCTTTAGCGAGTGAATCACCTAACAACAGATTGATCCGAGTAAATTATATAGATTAACTATTATATATATAAAATAAATTGAATAAGACAAAACAAATTATTTTGAGAAAAATATAATCTGCCATTAAAATATATATTAAAAAAAAGCCATGAAGTAATTGTTTTAAATTGTGATTCATAAATAAGCAATAAATTTGGTGCTTATAACTATAGTCAAAATTAAATCTATTTATAAATTAATATTTTTACAAATAAATAAATAATATTTAATTAATTAATTATTTAAAAAAAGTCAAACAAATATTAATTATACAACAGATAATGAAATAAAAATTTAGATTCCTTCCAATTACAACCAATAGGATGAAAATAGCATATAATGGTTAAGAAATAAATTATATAGATTAGAAAATTGCTATGTCTTATGATAAAATAGTATGTTTATTTTATTAAATATCTTTAATAAAAATAAAAAATAGTATTACAAAAACGGTATATGGATTTGGTAAAAAACATAGTTTAATGATTTTAACTTTAATCTTAATAAGAAAAATAGAAATATCTTTTGTTGTTTCTTTTTATTAATTATTTATTACTATAATAGATATTATTTTCACTTGAAAAGAATATTCAAATTACATGTAAACTATCTTCTTCCTTTGTCTTCCTTTGTAAAAACTATTTAATGGGAAAAATTAGAAAACTTTGCAATTGTTGTTTTTATTGAAAGTGTTTTGTTTCTTTTTTCTTTTGCTTGCAATTTTTTTCATTCAAGGAAGCATTTCAAATTCCCAAATTTTTATTATAAAAACTATTTTAATCACTTTCACAATGTCATTATTATGTCTATTTTTCATTAATAATCTACTTTGTTTTAGGAAAAGTTTTCATTAAGTTTTTTAAAAAGAGAATGCTAATATAAAGTAATTAAGTTATTACCAATTATATAAATGTGTAATAAAAAGCATTTTATTGATTTTCTAAATATATTATTTATGTTTTTGTATGAATCTATTGCTTATTTAATTAATCGAAAAAATATATCTAATGTATTTTTATGACAAAACTTATTATTATTATTACACAAAGTTATTATTGTATTTTATATAATATATTAATATTTATTTGCATATAATAGCTTTGCTTGTAGAATTTATATGTTTTGGATTTATATTGAAGATTATTCTTATTATTCCTTCTTTTGAATTTAATTAATCAAATAAATTATTTTTATGAAGTTTTCAAATTTGTTTTTACTTTTTGATTTGTTCAAAAAATTTGAGCCAAAAAATAATGAATGTATATTGACTTAAGCGAGTTATTTATTCAATTAAAATTCTAGTTATATAAAATTATATTTTATTTTATTATTAAAATCCTTGTTATTTATTGCATTTTTCTTCATTTTTGCTGAATTAATTTCTCTCAATCATAATTCTTATATTTTCTTTTTTAAAAAAATATTTAATTTTATTAATATATTTATTTATTATTTTATAAATAAATTTAATAATTTTTTAATATAAATATAAAATATTTTAAAAATTAGGGATTAGGCCCGATCCCCATGATATATATATACCAAGATAAATATATTGATTTATTAAATTTAGAGAAATGGGAAGATTTAATAAGAAAAAAAGATGAAGAAAATATTAAATATAACGTGATGAATTTGCAAAGGGTATATAGAGATATTCAAAGTGGTGAAATAAAAATTAATAGATATTCAAAAAAACCAAATCAAAAATATAAAAAAGTTAATAATGAAGATTTATATGGTAAGGAAAATGATGATTATAGATTATATTTCCCTAATGATATGACTGGAGATTTCGAAGTTTTTGGAGTTAATTTTTCTAAATTATCTCCTACATTCAAAAATATTGTTGGATTCGGTCTAATTATTTTGGTGTTTATTTGCATTATAATTGGATTAAAATAGATTCAAAAATATTAGGGGACAAAAAAGAAAAAAATGATTAAATAATGATTAAATTGGTAAATTTAATTCTTTTTATTTAAAAGAAATAATTGATAATGATTTAATGGAGATTGGGGATCATTATTATTTTTTGAAGTATTATAGGCATTGTTATAATTTTTATGATTCCTTCTAATTCTCCTATTTCCTTTCCATTTTTATTTTTTATAATTGGTATTGCATCTATTATTAGTTTATGTTTTTGGTCATTATATATTTGTAAATATATTGTTGTTGATACACAGGTAAATATGTCAATCTATAATTATTTTAGTTATATAGTTAAGTAATATTTTCAATTTCATATTAAAATTTGTTTTTGGTTCCACTGAATATTATAAAATATTTTTTTATATATTTAAATTT
>JAJNAA010012000.1:0-17591 GCA_023807345.1 Entodinium bursa | reverse complement strand
AATCCCCAATCCCCAATCCCCAATCCCCAATCCCCAAACCCCATAAAATCCTTTATAAAATTTTAATAAATGGTTTTTACTAAAAAATTTAAATTTAATTAATTATTATTATATTAATTTATTTTTTTAATCTATTAATAATTTATTTTCATTTTTAATTTTCTATTTTAACTTGCTCTTTAAAAGCAGCAGTATTGAAACCCACATTTTCAACTTCTAAATCAGTATAGAACATTAATATTTTCATTTTTTTAATAAATTCTTCTTTTGTCTTTTGTTCTTTAAGTTTTTCTAAAATTTCTTCTCTAATTCTTTCTAATTGGTATTTAATATGTGAAAAAGATACATTTGGTAAATATTGATAAGGCAAAAATATTAAACTATTTCTTATGTTTTTATAATTAGAATTTAATTGCTCAATAGTTTTAATATCATCAAGTTTATTCAAAGTTTCCTGTGTTAATTCTGCAGATATATTAATATCAATTTCTGGTAATAATTGATAAGAACGTCTATCCAAATCAATATTATCATTAGATAATATATAATCCATAAATTTATTATCTGTATTTTTACAATATCCATCGCTAAATATTTCAACATTATAATTATTTCCAAATTTCTCATTACATTCTTTAATAATATCATCAGCTATTTTTCCCATATTATCCCGCTTATTTTTCATTGGAATTAAGCTGCTTTCTTTTTTTATATCTTCTAACTTCATTTTCACTATTCCATTATTATAAAAATATATAATATTATTATATTCAGAGTAAAGTTCTTTTGAAATTTCTTCGTATATATATAATTTATCATTTTTAGTAACAGGTTGTTCAACATCAATTATATATACTTTCCTTTTATAATTTTTCCAAATATTATTTTTAGGAAGATCTAATTTATAATTGATAAAATCAGGTTTCCAAGTTTGTGGATCTTCTCCTTCTTTCATTAATACATCACATCTGGAAGTAACTGCACTCAAATTTCTTATATATCTAAATGTTCCTTGTTCTTCCATTTCCAAAAAGCATTTTGTAAATCCGCAATCAATTACTACATCTCCACATCCTATACCATAATATATCATAATAGAAATTCCTCCTTCTGAATCTTTAGCAAAAGGGATAAAAGGATATATTGGATTACTATTATTTTTTACAAGATTTTCTCCATATCTTTCTTTAGCTGAAATTCTTGAGAGACCTAGCTTGTCAAAAACAGAAAAGATTTTATCTTCAATATTTTCGGCATAAGAAATTGTAACTCCTTCATATATTTTATATAAATTTGTACCTATATTTGGCCTTTTTAAATTTGAAATGGTACTATTAGCTCCATTGAATCTCTTTTCTTTGCCTAATAATCCAGTTCTATCACATAATAATGTATTTTTTCCTAAATGAGAACCAACAATTCGAAAATTTGCTTTTAATACTTTTTCCTTTGTCTTTTTAACATTTTTATATTCTTTTTCTTCAAATTTTATTTGATTTAAATTTATTTCCTCTTCCTCTTCTTCATTATAGTCATTAGATCTACTATTTTTTTCACTGCTTTTATCATTTTCTTCTTCTTCATTATCATCTAACACTTCTTTTTTTATTTCATCTTCATCCTCATCATCATCAGGAATAAAAATTTCATTTTTATCAATTTTAATTTCAATATCTTTTATTTCATCTCGCTCATATTCATATTTATTTTCTTTAGGATTTTTTATTGTTGAAATATCTAAATTATTTTCATCAAAATCATTATTTTCATCATCAATAGGAAATTCGGCGGTTTCCAAAAATAAATTAACCTGATAAAATAAAGGATCTCCATCAGCAAAGAAAATTAATGAACCTCCCTTTTTCCAAAAAATATTTATTACTTCCATAAATTCTCCGATTAAATTGGGATCTGATTTAGGATTTGGTAAAACTGCCTTTTGTGGTCCACACATGAGCCAAACACTATTATAATCGCATTTTCCATTAATATTTCTTGTTAATTCTTTTATTGCATTTTCATAATCTAAGACAACAAAAATTTTTAAACCAAAAATATCCACTGCTGATTCAACACATGGTTTACTTTTTATATTCTCAATATCTTTTGTATATACATTCATCTTTTTAGATCTGAATAAATTATCTGGAATTATTTGTTCATTTTCATTTGATTTATTCATCTCATAACTCCAAAGCATCACTATCAAAATTTTTTTTCCTGATAAAAAGTTTTTTTCAATCATTAAAGTATTGTCATTCTCTTCTGGATTTATTGCCTCGTTTAAATTTGCGAAATATTTATCTAAAATAACAGGTTTATTAAAATACTCAAATGTGGTATAATTAACCTCAATTTTTTTTAATTCTTGAATTAGTTCATTAAAATATATTTTTTTATTTGAAGATAATTTTCTGACAACATCCTGAAATTCCTGATTATTTGCTTGATATTCAAAACCAATTATTTTTTCAGTAGTAGTCATATATATTTGCTCGAAAAAACCTGAAAGTCCCAATAATAAATTCGAAGGTTCCATTGTATATATTACTTTTTCGAAAATATTTTCAATTCCTATAGGATAAGAACCCAGTCCAATTCCAATAATATTCATATCCAATTGAGAACAATTTTGAATTTGTTTCCTTATATATAATTGCTCTCTTTTTTCGTAAAGTCCATCAGTTAAAACAAAAATTCTTTTGGTATATTCATTTCTTTCTTTATTTATATTATAAGCAAAATTAATTGCAGAAGAAAGATCAGAACCATAATAAGGGGCTTGCAAATATTTAAATAATCCAATCCACAAAGAAGAATCATTCCTTAAACATTTTTGTGAATTCAAATCCGAACAAAGAATAACTGGTGAATTATTTGTTGTTAAAATTATATCCAATTTTGAAATATCCATATAAATTAAAGGACTTAAAAGTTCTCTAATTATTTTAATAGAATGTTCTCTTGATATATCTCCAAAACAAGATATAGAATTATCTATTATAATAGAAACTGAATATTGCCTTCTCATTTCACCTATTTCTTCCAAAAATATTTTTGGATTCGGTTCTTTATTTAATATGCTGATAACTAAAGAAATAATATCTATTTCAGATCCAGTTGTAGATAATATCTTTTGGGAAGCTTTATTCTTTTTAAAAATTTTTTCTAAACTTATTCTGTCTATTTCATTATATTTAATAATGAAATTATCAATATAATTATTAAAACTATTTTCTATATTTATATCTACACTCCCTTGACATATTTGTCCAAGTTTATTTCTTTCATAAGATTCAACTTTTTCATTAAAATTTCCATCAGAAGAAAATTTAAGAGGATAATTTTGAATATATAAATGGCTATTTTTATTTTTTCCTTTTCTATTTTTCAAATTTATTTCATTCAAAGTTTGAATGGAATGTAAAACTATTTTTTCTTCAATAAAATAAGGTTTATGGATATTTACTAAGATATTTTTTTCTTCAATTATTTCTTGTTTTTGGAAAATTAAATCTCTGAAAAATATTGATAAATCATTATAAAAACTATCATTCTGAACTCTCTCAAAAATATGGATAATTACTCTAGATCTAGTCTTTTTTGATTCTTCAATGAAATTTTCCCATAACTTTTCAATTTTATTTTTATCTTTATTATTTGCAAAATCAGGCTTATTAAAAATAAATCCAAAAGAAATATTAGGACATTAAATATCAAAGTTTTCCATTTCTTAGTTAATTTTAATTCTTCATCTAATCCATCTGTTATTGTTATAATAATTTTTTTTTTGTGTTCTTTATAAAAGTTTGGAATTTCATTATTTTTTGGATTATAATCTGCAGAAAACATGAAAGTTTCTGCAGCGAATTTCTGAGAAGAGGATAAATTATCCCTAAACCTTCTAATCATTAAACATTCATATACCTTTTCTAAAATATCGAAAGAATGAGGTTCTTCAAATTGTTTAAGTATTATTTTAAATTTTCCGTCAGCTATAACTGCTATTCCATAAGGTATTTCTAATAAATTGCAAGTAATTGAATAAGAGCATAAAATATAGAAATTTATAATTTTTCTTTTTAGACTTATATAGCAGCTTCCATCTATTAAAAATATCATACAAATATTTTTAAAAGGAATATCAGTCTTTGTTTCTGGTCCAATTAGTTGAGAAACTTCATTGAATGTTTTGTTAGATAATTGCATTATGAATGGAGATAATTCTAATATTTTATATAGAACTTGATTTTTCTTAACATCTGTTGAAAGATTTTTGGGCAAATAACCTTGAATATTAGATATATTTAGTTCGGATTTTTGTTCGATTTTTTCTATTTTTTTAATTACCCACTGAATTCCATTTTTCTCGGTGAAATTATAATTTTCAAATTTTTCTTGATTTATCCGGATTGTTTTTGAAGTATCTTCATCAATTATATATCCCATATTTTGAATATCTTTATCATTTCTAATTATAAAATTATTTTTTGGTAAGTTTTTCTCTTCTTGTTCTTCTTCTTGAAGCTTTTGAATATATTCTTTACTTCCTAGATTTATATTACATAGGATATCTGAGCTTATTATTTTTTTATAATTTTTAATATCTTCAAAAGGATATTTAGTATTAGTTTCTTTTTCTTCATATTCATTTTGATTAATATCCGCATTCAAATTGCCATCAGATTCTCTAAAAGGAGATACATCATTTTTTCCAGAAATAAGAAAATTTCCTTGTTCATATTGAGATAGATTTGAAATAGTTCTTCTTCTATTGGTTTCTGTGAAATATTGCTTTAAGTCAATTTCTTTGTTAATATCTTTTAATTGAAGGAATTCTTCATTTTTTCTTTCAAGAATATCCAATTCCATTTGCTTTGGTTGAATTATATATTCAGTTTGAATATCATCTTTTTCAAATTCAAAATCATATATACCAAATAAATCAAATAAATTTGATTTATTTAATTTCATCCCAGATTTATAGAGTCTTTTAGCTAAATCCTTATAATTTTTTGTAAAATCATTTATTTTTTCATGTAGGAAAGAATTATCTGTTTGATTTAATGGATATATTTTATAATATCCCAGTAATTCTAAAAATATTTTTTTGGATTTATTAAGATTGTCTTTATTATTAATATTTAAAGAATATTGAATAAATGAAGGTAAAGTTCTTATAATTTTAATACATAAAGAATAAAAATCATCTATGTCTTTAAATGAATAAGGACATTTAGGCTCAATTAATTCGGGAAGTTCTATTTTTATATTATTAATCTCATTTTCATTTTTGATATTAATATCTTCATTTTTCTTAATTTTTTGTTTTTCTTTTTTTTGGTAATCAATAAGTGAAATAATACCTTCTTTTTCAACAAAATAATATGTAGATTCGAAAGCTTCTATTTCATTTTCATTATCTATTTCAATATTTCCTGATATATCTATGTCATTGTCTTCATTTAAAAAAATTATATCACATTCCTTATTTAAATCATTTATTGTGGATAAAACTTTTATTTTTGGTTTTTTATTATTATTAAAAACTTCTTTATTTATATCTAAATTTATTTCTATAACAGAATTATTTTTAATTGAATTTATCTGTTCTATCTCTTCTTTATTTGATATTTTTATTAAATTTTCAAATTCATTTTCAAAATATATATTACCATCATATAAATCATTTAAACCCTGAGGAAATACTAATTTCATGTAAAGTTTAATTGTAATTTTATCTTTGAATTTTTCAAGATAATTGTATCTTATAAAAAGATTTTCACCAATGAATTTTTTGTTTTCAAAATCAAAAAGTTCCAAATGATAATCAAAATCTAATAATTTTGAATTAATATTGATAGAAAATTTGATATTTTGAGTATAAAATATATTTATATTTGCTTTCATGTTAGATTCATTTTTTCTATTATTTGGTATTGTGATACAAAGTTTTGTTAATTCTTTTTCATCTTTCATTGATATTTCAGGTGGATTACTATTATTTCCTTCTAATCCTTCAATTTGAATTAAAGGCTTTAATTTTAAACTTGTATTTAATTGTACTTGATGCAAATCTAAGACTATTTCTTCTCCGGAGTAAAGATGATCATTTAAAAAGAAATTATTATTAAATAATTTTAATTTTTCATTCCTTGTTACTATCATAATAATTATTGGCATTAAATTCATCTTTATATTTATGGGTAGTTTAAATATTTTATTATTATCAAAATTCTTTTTTATTTCTTTCTCTTTATAACAAGAAATTTCTAAGGTAAATTTTAACATATGGACTTCATTTTCAAGGAATAAATTTTTTATTTTTGGAATTTTTAAATTAATTTCTATTGGTTTATTATTTTCTATTCTATTATCAACTGTTATATAATCATGAATTGAATCTAAAATATAACCAGCATTTACTATATTGTGTTTTTCTGCTTATTAGTATTTTATAAGGTTCAGAAAATAAACTTGGATAAATAGGTTCAATATTTATATTTAATTCATTATAAGAACAAAAAATTTCTCCTACCTGAGGATCAACATTTATTATTGGGATTGATAAAATATTATTCCCTTTAATTTGAGAAAAATCTATGATATTATCATTCATTTGTTTTTTATCTGATAAAGGTCTTAATTCATAATCACCTTTTAATAATTTTTGATTATATTTAGTGTTTATATCCAATTTATCTAAAATCTCTTCAAACTTATCAGATATATAATTATAATCAAAATTTATTTGTTCTAAATTTTTTTTAATATTTTTTAAAGCAATATTTATTATTTCACATTTTTTGTCATCACTGAATTTAACATTGCATAAACTTAAAAAATTATATATTATTTTTTTGTTCAACTTATCCAATTTACAATTAGAAATCAAATTTTTTTTATTTAATATATGTGAAAAACATTCTCTCATTTTTTCTAATTTTTTTTTATAATCAGAAAAATTTTTATAAAATTTTTCTAAAGTATTATCTTCTCCGAACACTAAGGTTATCTGCTCTTCATTTTTATTTTGATAAAATTCATCATAAACTTTATCTTTATTTTCCTTAAATTTCAAAGAAAATAAAATAAGTTTATTTTCTTCAGCTTTTAAATTATCAATAGGTCTATTATTTTTTTTATCTAATACCGTATAATCATGGCTTTTGGAAGGTAAATAAAATTCTCCAGTTAATTTTGAATTTTCGTAAATTATATTATCTTTTGAATTTATAACAATGGTATCAATTCCACTTTTTAAATCATAAGAAATCTTTATAATTTCTAATTTACTATTTTTCTCAATGAATAAGTTATTAAATATTTTTAGTGAATTGTTTAATTTTAGTAATTCTTTCACTTTGAATTGAGCTTCTAAATCAAAATCTTCATAAAGTTTTAATTCGTTGATCAAATTATTATAAGCGTTTAAATCATTATCTATTGATTTCAAAATTTTTTCTTTTTTTTCTTTTCCTTTTACAAGATTTAATTCATTGTTTTCTTCATTTTTTCTTTTCAATTCTGTTTCTATATCTAATTTTAATTCCTTCTCTTTAAAATTTATCACATCTTTTATATTTTCTATTATACGATTGATGATATTCTTATTATTTTCACTGTCAATTTCTTCTGATAATTTTAATATTATATGAGCTGTTACTTTGTCAAATAAAAATCTATTAGGATTTTTTATAAAATTTATTGATTCATTATCATTATTCTCTATATAATAATTTTTTAATGAATTATCATTATTATCTTTGAAAATATTTTCAACAATATTTTTTATAAAATTTTCACAGATATTATTAATAGTTTTATTTATATAAGTTTTATTATCTATGTTAAGGAATAAATCATCCTTTGATAATTTATATAAAAATAGTTTAATTTTTTCATATAAAGGTTCATAGCAAAAGATTTTATTATCATGACAAACTAAATTTAACCAATTATTTACAGTTTTAATTTTTCGTGTTTTTCTTGAATCAATGCTTAAACGTTCTTTAATAAATTTATCAATGATTTTACTAAAATAATTTGATTCTTTTGATATTATACATTCTATTGAAGAATAATATCTTAAACAAAAAAGCCAAAAAGGCATTAAATCTTTGTAATCTTCAACATTTGTATTATCTTCATATTTTCCTATAAATAGCTTATTGGCATCGAAATCATAATCAAGCATAAAAAACATCAAAGAAGGATACATTGTAAATTTCATTTTTTCTATTAATTTTTTTTTTTCAATATATTTATAAATATCTATATCATTCAAATCAAAATTATATGTTTTTTTTAGAATATCAAATTCTTCTTGGTCATAAATACTAATTATTAATTTACATAATTTATTAACTTCATCATCTTTATTATTTTTCAATAATTTTATTAAAAAATCTTTTTTGTTTGCATTACTTTCATAATTGAGTTCTTCGAAAATTATTTTAATAATCATATCCAAATGAGCTCTGAAATCATCATCTTCAGAATTAATTTCTATATCAACTAAACGTTTTAAATATGTATTTCTTAATTTAATATCTTTTATTAAAAAGTTTTCCACAATTTCACAATTATCATTAAAATCGACAAATAAAAATACAAGATCAAATCCTTTAAATTTTGGAAAAGATATTTTAAATGTTGGCTTATATTTAGAGGCGTAGTTTGAAATTATATATTGAATTTCATTTTTATCAATTTTTCTTTTTATTAAATTATTATAATAAGAAAAAATTTCTTCAATAATTTTAAAAGAAAATTTATAATCTTTTTTATTGAAAAAAAAATCACTAAGATTTTTGATAAAAGAACAATTTAAAAAGCCAAATAACATTCTTTTATATTTAGGACTTATTAAATAATCATTATTAATTTGAACTTCGTTAAAAATATAATTAGAAATATTTCTCATTTCATCATATTCACTTAATAGAAGTAACATTTGGAATAAATTATTATTTTTTAAATTTTCATTCAAAATATTTTTTATCTCACAATATCTCAAAAGAACATCAATGAATCTTTTATGTTTTTCAAAGTTTTTATTATAATCATTTCCAATTGACAACTTTAACTTTGGCCATTTATTTATATAAATTTGCTCTTTTTGAGTTGGAGTTTTAATGGTTTCTTTCCAATTTTTAATTAAACTTTCATCTAAATTTTTAATTTTGTCCTTTGCATTCTCTATTAATTTTTGATTTTTATTATTTTTACAAATATCCAAAATATCTATGATCTCTTGCTTTTCTAATTCATTTATATTTTTCTCATTTATTTCTTCTATACTCTCCTTATGCTCATTCAATATCTTTATAAATGGTTTCAAATTAAATCTCTGAAATTTAGATTGAATCTCATTTATATTTTCCAATGCTTTATTCACTTTTTGATATCTCAAATTTCTTTCCTTTTTATTATTTAAAATATCTTCTGGAATTTCATCAAATAAATAAATAAAGTCAACAAAAAAAATATCTAATGTCCTTATTATATCAGAGTATATAATATAATCATTTTCTTTTAACTTTTTATCAAAATCTTCAAATAATAATTTGTATATCTCCTTTTCAATTGGATTAAAATATTCAGACATTATTGAATCAAAAAATTGTTTTGAATAATTAAAAAATAAAGTTAATATTTTTCTAATAGGAGTAATACGGTTTTCGCTTTGAATATTATCATCTTCAACAATTTCTTCATCAGATTCCTCATTTACAATAATCTGATTCTCAAAGTTATTTTTATTTTTTTTTTCCTTAATTCTTCCAATTATCCAAGAAGTATCAAAATTATTCTTTTTCTTTTTTTTGAATTTTTTGAATAATTTTAATTCATTTGTTTCTTCCTCCGTAAAATTAAAAACTTCATCATATTGTTCATATGTTGGAATATATTTTTTGTAATCTGAAAATTTGTATAAAAATTGATAAAAAAGATATGATTCATATCTAGATACTTTTTGAATTTTATGCTTTTGTTCTCGACTATCTTCATTTATATAGAAAAAATAGCTATTATTTGTTAAAAAAAATCTTGATTTATTATTAAAGCTAAACACTGGGTTTAAAATTGAATTATTTTTTTTGTTGAATTTAAATTCATATTTTTCCCGGTCAATTTCAATTGTGAAATTGATATTTTTTTTCCAAAAAATATTAAATAGCTCAAGCCAAAGTACTAAAATACTATTTTTATATTTTAATTTTTGGATTAAATTTTCTTCATCCTCTTCTTCATCTTCTTTTTCCCCATTTAATTCTTTTTCATTAACTACTTTATCAAAAGGAAATATTTTGTTAAAAATATCAAATAAATTTGGATATTTATGCAAATTTGAAATTAAAATTTTGAAATCAATAAAAATTTTTTTTTTTCCTAAATTAAAAATATTAAATAAAATATTCTCTGGGACCATATTTTCAGAAATAAAAAGTTTTTCTTTTGATAATTGATTGTATAATACTAATTTAGAACATGATATTTTTGTTTTTTCATATTCCAAAAGTTTTTGATCACTTATTATTAATCTCATAAAATAAAGGGGAAAATCATTATTATTATTTTTTATGTCTTTATCTATATTTTCTAATAAATTGACAATTATTTGATATCTTTGAAAAACAGAAAAAAAAATATTGTCGCTGGGTTTGGTGTACTTTATATTTTCAATAATTTGCTTTAAATCTTTCAGTTTAATTGTTAAAGAATTATTTAAAATATTGGCCAAACTTAAATTATATTTTTCTTCATGAAATTTATTTTCTTTATTACTAATAATTAGTAAATCTTGATAAATATCATTATAGATAACTTTTAAATCATCATCTTCTGTCTTAAAATTTGGTGGATTTGCTTTAAATGAATTAATTAAATCATCATTAAATGTTTTGGAATTTTGTTCTTTTTTTGAACTTTCAAAGGAATTTAAATAATAATGTTCAAAAGTTGAAAAAATTATATCATTTAAATAATCTTGATTAATGTTTTCATTATATTTCATTTTATTTTTACCTAAATTAGTAATTTCATTTGAAATAAATTTAACAGTTCTTCCAGTAAATATTGATTCATTGGTCTGAATGTTATCATTTTTTAATTTAAATTTTATAGAATCTTCTTTAGCAATTTTATGAACTATTGATAATCTTCCTGATAATTGTTTAGATAAATTTATAGGATAATTTACA
This sequence comes from Entodinium bursa, assembly GCA_023807345.1. Lineage (NCBI taxonomy): Eukaryota > Ciliophora > Litostomatea > Entodiniomorphida > Ophryoscolecidae > Entodinium > Entodinium bursa. Next base: position 6,384 of record JAJNAA010012000.1, on the reverse strand, counting down.
TTCTTAAGCTTTCCATAATAAATTTTTGAGCAATATTCAGGTGTTGAATCTATTTGAGGAAGGGTAAATACTATACATTTACTAAATAAAGAAGGATGCATTTTTTTATCTCTATTATATGGATTGAATGTAAAAAAAATTCTAAAATCTTTGTGAATGCTTTTATCTTTTTCTTTATTATTTTGTTTAAAAGTTATTTCCTCAGTTCCTTTTATTATTTTTAATTCAGGATTCTCTTCACAAAGTGGAATTAATTTTTCTATGATTTCATTAGGAGCTGATTCTATTTGTTCTATAAGGACCCAATCTCCTTTTTTTAATGAGTCACAAAAAGGTGAAATTTCTGCTGACTCAAATCTATTAGTTACAGATATCGAATCTATAATTTCTTGATATTTTTCATTTGCTTTTAAGTAATTTTTTTCAGTTTTAGGATATTTTTTAAAAGCTTTGCATAATTCAGAGAAATTATTTGAGTCCCAAACAGTTTGTTTTTTTTCAAATCCTATCATAATTGATAAATCCTTGCATAATCTGATTATTTTATTTTTTTCTCTAACATTTAATTTTCTTATTAAGGACTGTCCATAAAACATAGAAAGATTAGTATCTTTATTCATTTGGTAAATTTGCAATTTTTTTCCCATCATTTCAGCAAATAGTGTCATTAAATGAGTTTTACCCGAATTTGTATTACCCTGCAAAATAATGGAACAATTAGTTAAAATAGAACATGATAAGAATAATAAACAATGTTTCTGAGGTTTAGTTAAAGTATTTAATTTTCTTTGTATTTCCTCATTATCTATAATTTTTTTTCTTAATTTTAAATCAAAAGACTGAAAAGAATTATGCTTATTATTTGCCTCATTTTCTTCTATTTCTATTGATAAACTATCATTAACAAAGCTGAATTTAGGAATAAAATTAAAAGCTTTAAATTTCAATTGTTTTATTATTTCTTGAATTTTTTTGCTTTCTGTATGTCTATACACAAATATAAATTGACTTATAATTGAAATGTCTAATTTTTGATAAGTAATATCTCTTAATGATATATACTTATTGATGTCATTCAAAGATAAAGGAATCTCATTATTGGATGAAATATAATTATTTTGAATTTGAGATGCAGCTAAAAATTTATCTTCAAAATAATTGGCTTCTAATTTATATTTTTTTTCTCTGAATTTTGACGTAATTATTTTATGAATATCTCTTCCATTGGGATTTTGTACTATAAAATAAATACAAGTTCTTAAAATAAATTTTGGAAGACTGTTTCTATCTATTTTTCCATTTTCTGAATCCAAAATTCCGAATAAATAAGGAGGTTTTTCATTATTTTTTTTTACATTTTCACCATTAGATAATAAAATTGTTTTTTTGGAATAATCAAATATATTTTCTAATATTTCAAAAATACCTGGCGAAGCTTTATTAAGATTATGAAATATTATGGAATAATCCTCATTTTTTTCATTAATTAAAGCCTTTAATAAATCGGTTTGAATAAAATCCACTTTGATATTTTTATTTTTATTTTCGGTTGTTGCGGTTATTTTTCCTAAAAGGTCTTCTTTTTTTGTATTTTCTGATAAATATATATTTATAATATTACTATCTTTAATATTTAAAAGTTTAAATATATAATTGAGGGCTGTTTTTTTTCCTTGGCCTTGCATTCCTTCCAAAATTAAAGGAATTTTTAATTTAATTGAAAAATGGATGATATCTATCTTTTCACAAAATTTTTCTGTAAAAGCTATATCTTTTGAAGGATTTTCTTTTGAATCAGGTCTTTCTATATATAATTGAGTGTTATGAGATTTGATAACAACACTTTTATCTATTACCTCTTTATATAGAGTTGATTTATCTTCTTCATAATTCCATAATTTCTCTGTTTTAAATAATTTCTTAAATGAATTAAATCTTTTGCTCTTTTTTGTACGAAATTCAAAAAGACCTTTGAATAAATTATATAAAACTATTTCAGATATATTTAAATTTTCATCAATTTCTTCAGAATTTTTAAGTTTATCTATAATTTTTATTATTTTATTTTTTTGACCCAAAGTAATTGAAAATTGTAAAATTGATTCTATTTCTCTAATTAATTTAATTATTTGATTAATTTCTATTTTTTGATTTTTATTATTATTTAATGAATTATTAAATTTCATGTTTATTATAATTTTTTCTTCTTCCAAATCATAACTTTCAACATTTATAACAGTAAATCTGGATAATATTGCTTCAGATAATTTATTTTCATATCCGTCATTCGTAGTGGCTAATATCCTATTACTTGAATTAAAAATTATCTCTTTATTTTCATCATTAGTAAATGTATTATAAATATCCTCAATAAGTATTATTTTTTGTTCTTCAGTTAAAAATTGGTTGAATCTTTCCAAAACATCAGAATGCAAATTTGAAATATCTTTTAAAATAAAAGGTTTATCTTTTATTAAAGAATCTAAAATAAATCCTGGTTTAAAAACTATTATATAATTAGATAAAAAATCCTGTTTCTCTTCATTACCATTATCATGACTTTTATTTTTATTATCAAATAATAATTCTTTAAAATTATTTATAGCGAATTCAAAACCTTTAGCTCTTGAATATGAATTATTTCCAAACCGAAATTTAGATAGTTTATTTTCTTTATAATCGGAATACAATGTATTAAAATTTTTTGATTTTCCAGTTAAATCACAAAGATATTTAAAATAAAAATATTCTGCTTCTTTTTTATTAAGTACCATTGGGCCTCCTAATAATTGATTAATATTTGTTTCTTGATTTAGATGAATCATTTCAAATTCATCTAAAAATAATGTCTGGCATAAATAAGTTTTACAACTTGTTTTTCCTAAAAATAAAAGTGATTCATCTTGTGAAGAGATTATTGCATTAAAAAATGGATTTAAAAAATTTTGTAAATTAAAATAAGAAAGAATTCTTTTTTTCATTTTATCAGTAAAATTTACATCTACAATTAAATGAACTTTGCATAAACCTTTTATAAGAAATATATTATCTTTTCCTTCTTTATCAAGTTTCAAAGATTTTTCAAAATAAGTGTCTAAATTTTTTTCTTTTCTAAAAGGAAAAATATCAATTATTAATTTGGATAAATCTTGCTTTATATCATCTATATTTTTTTTGCTTAATTTAGACAATATATAAAAAATTATATTATGGTAAACTTCAAATCCTATAAAAATGTCTTTCCGGGATTCATTTCTTTGATAATAAACTCTTTTAAAAATTTTTTTAATATCTCTGAAAGACAAAGGCTGTATATAATTTTTATTTAATTGATTGAATTTTAGCATAAATTTCCCAATATCTTTAGCTTCTTGGTCAGTAATATATTTTTCTACTTGATCTTTATTTTCTTCTTTTAAGCTTATATTAATATCATTACAAATATTAACAACTTTTTCAATTTGCTTAATTTCTTCACTTGTTTTTTTAATATGTGAAGGATAAGTAAATTCCCTTAGAGAATTTTCTATTGAGTCTGGCAATTTATTTCTTCCAAGTGTTCCAACTTTATTTTGACATGCAATAAAAATAAAATTTTTATTAATTTGAATCTTTTTTTCTATTCCAGGAATATAAATTTTATATTCATTGAAATGAGATAAAGAAGGTAAAATAGATTTCATTGTTTCTTTTGAAGATAAATTGAATTCGTCTGCAATAAAAACTGTACCTTCTTTCATTGCTAAACTTAATAAACCATCTTTTATACCTACTTCATTATTTATTATTGTTGATCCTCCATATATTTGCGATGGCTTTGTACCTGAATGAAATGATTGGATATAAAATTTTTTTTCTTTAGCTATTATTTTTGCTAAAGCGCAGGCACCTGCTGTTTTACCTATTCCAGTAGGACCTTCAAATCTCATATGATAATGGATTATATAAGATGAATATGCATTAACCAAAAAGCAACTTAATTCTTTAGAATCTTTAAAAAAATATTTGCTAAATTTATAACCTTTTGTATAATTTTCATTTTCAATTAAAATTTCTTTTACTGTGTTATAAATTGAATCATCTAATATTATATTTTTCTGATTAGGATTAATTAAATCGAATATATAATCTATTATTTTTTTATTATCTATTTTTTTAAAATGAGATTTGAATATATATACAGACTTTATAAAAGAAGATAATATTGACATAGAATTTAAAATATTTTTATTATCTTTAATTATTTTATTATGTAACTCTGAAATAAGTTCAAGTTTTTCATCTTCTATTTCTTTTTCTTTTTTTAGAAGTTCCTCATTATTTTCATTTGCATTTCCTTTCTTTTTTATATATCTAGGATTTTTCCTTCTTTTAATTTTATCCTTGTTTATATTATTTTCTTCTTTACCATTATTTAATTCAGTACCTTTCTTTTTTTTTTCTTCTTCTTCAAATAAATATTTAATAAATTCATTTAGAATTATTCCTTTTTCTTTCTCCTTTTCTTCTATTTCTTTCTCTAAATCTTTTTTCTTAATTTCATTATTTAAATTTAATTTTTTTTTTTCCTCAAAATCTAAATCCATCATTTGATCTTCTAAATAAATAATTTTAAACCTATTAAGAAAAGCAGGGGTCATATTATTTAATTTATCCTCTTCGCAAGTAGCAATCACTCTAAAATTTTTATTTATTTCTAATTTTTGTTCTTTTTTGTTAGGATTTTCTGGAATATCAAAATATAATTTTTCTTTTGAATTAAAATTTAGATCAAATAAATTATTTGCTCTTTCTGTTACTTGGGAATTAACTTCATTAATATTATCTAAAACTAAACATTTTCCTGTTTTGACTCCTTCCAATAAAAATCCATATTTCCATTCGATCATAACTAATCCAGACTCTTCTTTTTTTGTTAATATTTGCTTTCCTATTATATCAGAACAAGAAGTTTCTTCTGTGCATATCATGAAATCAACATCTTTTTTTGTTAATTTATCATTAGGAAATTTTTTATTATTATAATATTCAGCCATATACAAAGCAAATTGTGTTTTTCCACAACCTCTTTTCCCTGTAATAATAACATTACTTCCATTATTAAAAGCAAAATCTACTTGATTAAAAGCCTTTTTAAATGAATTTGTATGGAAACAATTGGGGAATTCCTTTGGCAAGTTTAATATCATTTCATTCTTTGGAAAATATTTTTGAATTATGTTTTCAAATTTTTCTAATTGGTCGTGAGTTTTGCCATAAATATTAAAAATTATATTATACATATTTTCTCCTTTAAAATAAGCTTCAATGCAAGAATTAATTTGTCTTATGGTAAAACAAATAAAATCATTTTCTTTTGATTGATTCCATTCTATATGGAAATCTACCAATTTCGTGATATCTTCATCACTTATTATTATATTATTTTTTTCTTCAGATAAATTATTTCTTATTCCTTTGGCTATAGATATTAATTCTTTTCTTCCTAAATCTTCGAAATTAACAATCTGAAATTTAGATAAGAATTTAATCCCTGCTAATTCTCTTTTATCTTTATAAAATTTAGTTCTTTTATTTTGTGTGGCTATTAAACAAAAATTTGGCTTCATTTTAAATTCTTTAAGAGGAAGACCCGTTATTTCTATACTTAGTACACCTGTATCAATCGCTTCTTCTATACATTGAAGTACAGAAATTGGAGCAAGATTGATTTCATCTAATAAAAGACAGTGGCCTTCTCCTTCACTAAAAGCCTCTATAAAAGGCCCTTGAGTCATAGTTATTCCATCTAAAGAATCAGCACTTCCTGAACATTTTCCGAATAAATCGGATATTTTTGTTTCTTTACTTAAACTAAATTTAAATAATTTAAATTCAGTATATTTATTTTTCCTTTTTCCACTTTTTCTTTCTTCTTCTTTTTCATCTTCAATTATTTGCCATTGACGATACTGTGCCATCATAGAAGCAGTAAAAGATTTTGAAGTTCCTGTTTCCCCTTCTAATATACATGGAACTTGGTATATCATATAATGATAGACTTTATTACATTTTTCCTTTGCTTGATCTGATAAAATAAAATTATTTTTTTTAAATAAAGGACAAGAAGTGTTTATCTGTTCTGGGTATTTCCTCTTTTTCAAGTGATTTTGGCAAAAATCTCTAATTAAAGGACTTATTTTGATATTTTCTAATATTTTAACTTGTTTTTCATTGAACGATGTCACTTGTTTCATGTCCATATTTTAATATTATATAATAAATAATTTATTTATAAAGTGATAAATTTAAAAATAGTTTAATTTTTCTTTTATTATATTGGGATAACCAATTGAAATCCCTAAAAGAAATAATTATTAAAATTATAATTATTTCATTATAATA
>JAJNAA010011999.1:0-17614 GCA_023807345.1 Entodinium bursa | reverse complement strand
CCCCAATCCCCCAATCCCCAATCCCCAATCCCCAATCCCCAATCCCCATAAAATAATTTCTATAAAAATAAAATTAAATGTCAAACTTAATTTAAATTATTTCATTTAAATGCAGTTATTTATTTTATATATTAATTTTGTAAAGTATTAAATCTCTTATTATTATTATAATATCTTATATTAAATTTATCAAATAATAAAGGATCTACCAAATGAACTTTTTCTTTTCTTGAGTAATTTATGGGATTTAATACTTTATTACTATTTACTTTTTTATCATCATATCTTTTATGTATTTCTTATCTTCACTATAATTTAATATTCCAAATTTTCTATATTTATTCATATTTAATTGTTTATTATATTTTTTATTAAGATTAATAGGACTTTCATCATGCATATTTTCATTACCTAATGAATTATATCCATCTAAAGTGATAATATTTGTATTTTTTACAAAATCTTTTTCTATTTCATTTGTTTTATTTTGATATATATTATTATTAAATCTTGAATGAATTAAGAATAAATCTTTTCTTTTATTCTCCTTATGTCTAATTATTATTTTTTTATTAACAAATTCTTCTGTTTGAATATCTTTATCCTTTTTATCATCTTTTGAGCTATTAACTTCTTTGTTTCTATCATTAGTTAAATAAGAACTCAAAATTCTTTCATATTTTGCTCTCTTATTTATACCATTAATGATGTTATCTAAGATTGAATCAGATTTTTTGGAATTATTATTTTTATTATTTCTTTGGAAAATTGATGTTAAATCTATATAATTATTATTATCTTCTCTTTGGTTTTTAACCATAAGCAAACTACGAATTTCTTCTTTTTGGATTTTCATGAACTTATTTGATTTGCATTGAGCAAGATGTAATAAATATTTTTTTTGTTTTATACTTTTCTTTATTCTTGACATAAATGATAATTTTTTTTTCAAGTTTGATCCTTCTTCTTCATTTGTTGTTGTTTTTATGCTTTCATATTTTGAACGATGAATATTATTATAAGAATCAAAAATTGATTTTTTTCCAATTTTAATTAATTTTTTCTTTATTAAAGATTGATAATCATTTCTAAAGGAATTTCCTATGTTTTGAACTAAATTAATTTCATTATTAATATTCTTTTTTGTTTTATAAAAAGTATTCCTTCTTATTTCAAAATCTTCATCACTTTCATCATCCTTATTAACTTCTATAGTTTTGTTGTTATTTACAACATTAAGCTTGATACTTTTTGATTTGCTGATATATTTTAAATTCTCCTCAAATTTTTTTATTTTTATTTCAATTTCCTTAATGTGAAGAAGAACTCTCTTTAGATAATATTCTAAATTGGTTAAGGTAATCTTATTGCAATTATTTAAACAAGGATATTCTTTATTAACTAAATTCAATGAATCATAAGTTATATCATATCCATCACAATTTTGTGAAATACAAGTGCAATTAAATAATCCTAGGTGACTTTCAGGATCTAAAGTATCCATAAGACCTACACATATTTTATCATTAACTAATGATATTGTTAAATTATACTTTTTAAGATAAAATTTCATTTTTTCAGGGGTTGTATATTTATAATTTGAGTAAAGCTCTTTTTTTAAATATATATCAGATAATTCCTTTTTCATTTCATTTTCTTTTATTCCCAACATTTTTGCTCTTATTTCTTTAAGTTTAGTGGCTAATTCATATAATTCAACAATATTATTATTTAAATTAATTTCAAATTTTCCTGAATAAAAAATATAAACTGAATTAAATTTTTTCTTTTCTTCTAAAATTTTTGCGCCTCTTTTAAATCTAATACATTTGAACATATGACAAAATCTATTATCAAAGGCCTTTTTTGGAGCAAATCCTAAAATATTATAAGAACTTATTAAATTATATAATAATTCTCTGGATTTTAAATGTACTGCTAATAATTTTGATTGATATTCTTCTTTTGTTAGAGTTCCTATATGGCATTCATCAGCTGTTATTGCTGTTGCAGTTATTTTATTGTTTTTATTCTCTAAAGCAACATAGCCATATATTTGACCACCTTCATAATAATTTGCATTTTGGTAATAATATATATTAACTTTCTTTCTATCTTTTGGGTCTAAATTCAAATCTGGAATTTTAATTCTTTCAATGTATTGTTCAGGAGTAATTTCATCATTAAAATCTGGGTGAAGGGTTAAAATCTCATCTAATTCTTTATTGTATATATTTTTTTCCTTTTTATTCGTTTTATCTACTAAATTGATTATATCATAATATAATTCATCTGTTAAAAATGTATTATAAGTAGTATTTTTAAGAATGTTTTTTCTGTAACTGTTTACTAATTCTTTTAAATAAAATTCAAAGTCTTCACCTATATCAAAATATTGTTGATTTAAAATAATTGTTTTTTTTAGTAGTTCATGCTCACCATATCTCTTTAATTTCAATAAATATTCTATATATTCTGTTTTATTTAAATAACATTTAATTAATTTAGGTACTAAAAACACAATTTTTCCTTTTATTAAAATTGAAAAATGAGTTCCTTTATCTCCGAATCGGCAAACGAATCTGTTTTTTGGTATATATTTATATTTATTTAATCGTATTAATTTTATTTATTACTTTAAAAAATTTAACTGATATTATAAAATTAATAATTTATATAACTAAATGCTTTATATTTCTGAGAGTATTTAATAGTGTTCCAAAAAATACAATTAACCGACTTACATCTCTTAAATAGAACAAAATTCCTATAATAATTTCCCATAAAAATTCGGTTATAAGGAAATCAAATCCGACCGTACATATTAGAGCAAAACAAAAAGTACTACTTTGATAAGAATAAGTAGCACAAAAACCAAATGAAAAATAAAACCCTACAATTATAAATAATAATTGTATTATTACTCCTAAAAGATTCCAAAATATTCGACCTCTTTTTATTATGTCTTCAGTTAGCTTTAAAACATTTATTCCTCCATCAATTAAAATAGTATTATATAATTTCCTAAATTTTTTATCATTAACCCAGAAACAATAAGCTGGTAAATGAACTACAATGCATCCTAAAATATCTGAAAGTAAACAATAAAAAATAAAATTCTTTATTTGAGAATTGTCCTTAGAAACAAAGGCTAATTGTTTTTCATCATTAATGAAAAAGAGAGATAAAAAGAAAGCAAACATTGCCAATTGAGCTGCAAAATTTCCTGCTCTCATATATCTTTCATATACAATACTCATTCTATCAAATGTAGTTAATAAAATATGTCTTGATATTATATTTTTTATTAAAAATTTTTTGAAAGGAATAGAATAACCATGAAATTCCTCCATTTTTTTTTCAAAAGTTAAATTTTCTTCAAGTTCTGGTAATTGTTCTTCATCTTCAATCAATTCAATTTGCTTATTTTTGTAATAAAATCCAACTCTCATTTCAGCATTTTCTCCTTTTTTTTTAACATCTTCATTCTTTGGAAAAATCTTCCTTAATTTTGAACCAAAGTAAGGAGGGTTTTTATTTTCTGAATCTTTATTTAGTTCAAAATCAATAGTGTTCTTATTATAGAAACCTAAATTTTCACTTATAAATTTTGGGCCATTAAAATCTGGTTTATATAAATTATCATAATCTTTCTGAAATATATTTGTTTCCTTTCCCTTATTTTTAACTACTATTTCAGAATTATTATCAGTAAAAAAAGGAGAACTACTTTTTCCAATTTTTTGTTGATCCTTTTCTTTGAAAATAAATGGATTTATTTTTGTATTATTCTCTTTTTTAGGTGGATTCGAATTAAAAAATTTTTTTGTAGCAGTTTCTCTTTTAGACCTTGACATTTGAGATTCAATATCCAAAGGATCTTTATTTACAAAATCTTTATATTCATCAATTTTATTTTCAACTTTTTTTTCATTTATATCATTTATTTTATTGATTTCTTTATTTTCTTCTTGTTTGAAAAATTTATTTTTTCCTAAATAGACATCAACATCATCATCTTCTTTTGTTTCAATTATTTTGCTTAGTTTGCCTTGATTTTGAACCAGAATTCTTTTTTTATCTCTACTTAATTGCATTTCTTTTTTTGTATTTTCTTTAAAGTTTAAACCTTTAAATCCAACTTGGTAAAATTTTTTCATTTTTTCGAATCTTTCAAGAGATATTTCACTACTTTCATCTGTGACATTTTTTCCTGTGTCGGTTTCATCTGAAAAAAATTTTGTGTTTATAACTGGAGAATCAACTTCTTTAATTCCAAAATATACAGGTGAAAATCCAGTTACTTTTTCTCTTCTTTTAAAACCTTTGTTATATTTACTGATTTCATCAGCCATAATTTCAATATTTATATTATTAGTATCTAAATTCATTTCTTCCATGTTAGGTTTTCTTTTATATTTTAATTTTCCTCTTATTTCTTCTCCTAATTTTATATCATTATTAAATATATATTCGTCTCTATAAGGTAAATTCATTTTTGTTATTTCTTTCCTTAATTCTCCTAATCTTTGCTTCATAATATATTGATATTTTTCAAAATATATATAGGCTAAGCTAAGACCTATATATATCACTGATAATGCTATGAAATAATAAAATGCATGATTATTAGTATAGTTATCTTTCCATAATAAAAGTTGATAATGCTTCAGATAAAAATATCTTGAATTTAAATGAAATTCAGAAGGAATTAAATAAGAATCTACAACAAATTCTCCATAAGATTCTTGAATTAATTTATTACTTAAACATTGAATATAATTATTTTCGGTATATTTATGATAATCTAAAGTATCTGTTGTGATTTTTATATTATTTTGATCTTCAGAAGATACTTTATAATATTTGCAACTGAAGTTAAATCCTGTAAAATATTTTTGTCTCCTTTCTTCAAGAGGAATATCAGATACTGCTCCTGATTTATTAATATAAACAGGATCACAAAATATACCATCATTTAAAGCATATTGATTTTCAGGTGATAACAATTCTTTTATTCCATTAATTTTTTCAACTAAATTATAACTATTTACAGGGAAAAAAATTTGAATTTGATTTTCAGCATCCCCACAATCATTCAAATAAATTTTTTCTCCTGAATCATAATCTAAAAATTTAAATGTAACAACAGGACTTGTAGTGTTCCAATATAATTTTTCATCGGACATATAAGGGGAAACTTTCCAGATAATAGAAGATAGATATACTCTATATGAAGGATTACCTTGGCTTTGGATCATTGTATTTTCCAAACAACGTTGGAAATTCAAATATGGTTCATATAATTTTTTTTCAATATCAAAAAATGAATCAAAATCAAAAAATTCATTAATGAGTGATATATATACATTAATATTCTTATTAATAAAGCGAACTTCTTTTTTATTTGAAGCATAAAATTCTAATAGATTTTGAAGACTTATTTTTATTTTATTAAAATAATTTTGAATATATTCTCCTTCTCCTTTTCCTAAAGTGGAATTTCTAATTTTGGTTTTATTATAAAGACCTTCAGAGTTTTTTGAATTTTGTTTTATGAAATTTCTATATTTTAATTTATTAACAATTGAAAGACCATATTCAATAAGGGAGTTAAATATATTAAAATATATTTCATAATTATTACCTTCCATCATTTGCTCCTTAAATTTATTCCTTTGTAAATTGATGAATTCAATCGAATCAAGCATAAAATCCATGTTATCAATATCCATAAAAGTCGCACCTGATTTCATTAATAAATTCACTGATTGAATTAAGTCTTTATTGAATTTATCGGATTGTAATGATTTTATTTTTGCAAATAATTTGTTATAAATCTCAATCATATAATCATAGGAACTGTGGTCAATTTGACACATATTTCCATCATAGCCATTACAATCACAAATTAAATAAAAATATTCCAAATATGAGTTCCCTCTATAATTGCAGAATAAATCTCTTATACTACTGCTTGGATCATTTAAAATCAAATTTTCTTGTAAAAGTCCTTTATTATTATAAGTAGAAATATTAGTCCTATTTAATATTTCTACATCTTTCTCATAATCTACTGTGGCAGTGGCTAAAAATTCAGCCCTTTTTAAAAGTTGTTCAGATGTTAATTCTTCATCTAAATCAATTGATCCAATTGATTCTTCTAAAGGTATATTTTCGTTACTATTCGTGGGTATATCAAATACTTCTACTTCTTGAATTTCACTATCGTATACTTCAAATTCATCTCGGCAATATCCTCTTATATAATATTTGTATCCTTCTTCTGGATTCAATTCAGGAAATTGATACAAAACTTCGGAATTTTTTGACCAATCTTGAATTATTATTTCTTCAGTTGATGTCTCATTATGTCCTGATAGTACATCATCCTTTTTTTTGAAATATGAAAATTTATATCTTAGTAAATTTTTTTCTGAAATGTCATCTTTACATTTATTTATTGTCATTAAAAATATATTAGTGATATATCCTTTTGCTGGTAAAATATTTATTTGGCCGACTAAAGGATAGTCATTCATCATTAAAATATATTTATGTGTATGATTTGTAGAATAAAAACCATTCTGAGAATATATTTCCAAATTAAATATATATTTATATCCATGTTTAAAGTAATCATTATTTAAACTAATTTTTAATTCTTTTTGATTACTTATAATAGGATTTTCTTTAGGAATGTGTTTAATATCATAATACCTATGTTGTTTATTTATCTCTAAAGTTTCTTCATAGTTATAAATCCAAATATGTTCAACAATAGTTGAAATAATTCCTAAATGTCCTTCTATTTCATTGAATTTATCTCTGTCTATTATTTTTGAAAGAAAGTCTTCATTTGAAGGATTATAATCATACGAATTATTTAAGTAAACAGGAACAGTGATATAAGACTCTGTTAAAAGTTCATCACATGTATTTTCTTTTTGGGTTGAAATAACCAGACCATATTCTTGGCAATTTTTTATACAGATATGCAAGGATTCTATATAATAATATTCACCTGTGCATGATAGACAATTATTATTTTTTTTGCCTGAACAAGTATAACAAGTTTCATTACATTTTCTACATTGCATAAAATAATTATCAGCAAAATAATTTGGTGAACAATCACTATAACATAAATCATCATCTTTTAAAAAGGGATTATTTGAAGAACATAAAAGACATTTATCCTCTGAATTTCTAGGAACAATACATTCTTGTGAATCAAACAAATTACATTTTTGAGTTTCATTATTATATACATACCCTTCTTCACAAATTGATAAATATTCATAATCTTTAATATAATGATAGCCAATTCTATCTGTTTTTAATGTTAATTTTGTAACTAAACCTCCGACTTCATCTGTTAATTTTGCATCTGATAATTTTTGTTCATTGAAATTATTATGGAAATGATGGAGTAAATATCCAAAATGTTTTCTCTTAATATTATGAAGAGAATCATCCCAGAAATCAAAATTATAAGAACTGAATAACTTTAATTCTCTCACAAAACTAAATCCATAATTAAAATTAGTAGTAGTATCAGTAATTGTTAAAGAACTTGTAAGCAATTTCTGAGAATATGTTGCTGGAATATATACTTCTTCAGTTATATTATTCACTCTTATAACTTTATGAAATTTATCAGCTTGACATACAATATAATTCCATTTATTATATTTTAATCTATCTAAATCTACAGCAATCGTATGAACCATTGTAAGATCATTTATATCATAATCTCCATGGCATTCAATATTAAGAAATTTATTATTTCCTGATTCACCATTGCCTTTTATTATAACAGCTAAATGTTGATTCCATATGATTTCTAGAGAATCAAACTTATTATCAACATATTCATAAATATTTAACCAAAAAGCAATAGTCATTTCATCGTTATTTACAACATTTATTCCATAAAGAGTAACAGAACTATAAAAAGCAAAGTTTATATTATCAACTTTTTGGCATTCATAAGATTGATATTCACCATCTGTTTTAATCCAATATAACCCTTCATAATAATCACAAGTACAGGCGTTACTTTCTAAACTAAAGCAATTAGTTGTGCAATACTCATCGCATAATTCACAAGGAGGTGTAACTTTATATATTACATCCATAAAATGTGAATCATCAGAACATATATTATTATAATCCTCATATGGTAGATAATCAGGAACACAAGAAGGAGCCAAAATTTTTGTATTTATTGAACTATCTAATAAATCTGCATTATTTATACAATTATTAATTGATGATCCAAATAGGTTGATTTGATATACTAATTTACTACCTCTAGTTGAACTTATTGCATTAATATGACCATAAGTCCCAAAGAAGAAAGTTGAAAAAACTTTAAAAGAAGAATAATAGCATACAGGCTCAGAGTAAATTGTAAAAGTATTTATTTTAACTTCTTCTAGCGTAGGATCAAAACCTATTGTTGGACTTAATATTTGTTGATCTATCATAAAATTCAACATATTTGGAAAATAATCTCTATTATCTTCCCTATGTATTGAAATCCCAAAATGTGTCCAAACACCTGCATAATTTTTAGCCTTTGCTGTATATATTTCTTCTCCCTTGAACACAAAAATTAATGTTTTATAATTGTAATTATATCCTATATAAGTTGAACAAATATTCCCATTTGAAACATCTTTATAAAAACAAACTAATATATAATGTTTTTTTCCTGATACGACTTTTGATAATTCTATTCCAAAAAATTTTATATATAAAGTAATAGTAAGAGGATTTAACGTTTCTAAATTGAAATTGCCATTATCATCTTTTATTTTTATTTCAACTTGTGTAATATTAGAATTATTAGGAGGTGTTTTAAAGAAGAATCCAGTTCTAATTTTACATTGTTTTCCATAAATACAATAACCAGTTTTACATTCATAGCAGTCATTATTAGAAGATGAATAGCACCTTTTACATTCAGAAGCACAGGCTGAAATTAAATAATCTGTACCATCTGCATTTAAACCACTAATATAATTATTTTCATAAATATAAGTTTTATCGAAATTATCTGTACTATAATTTTCTCTCATATCATTATCAAAAGCTTCCCGATAATCATTACCAGTATAATATGTCCAAAAATTCAATACCATTTTATTTAATTGTGGATTTATTTTATCTTTAATAGTGTTTTTCTCGATATAATCCACAGTTAAAGGAAAATAATATTTTAATGCATTAGTTAATTGTGTATATCCATATTCAAAAGCTTGGATAGTTTGTAAAGATGTTATATCAGCATCCCAAACCCTAAAATTTTTGTACCAAGCCGCTCCCCATTTAAGATATACTGGATTATTATTAACTCTACAATAACTATCCATTCTATCACAAAAGCCAAAACCTCTGAAATGCAATTTATATATAGATCCATCTAATCCAGGAATGGAGAATTCAGGATTATCAAATTCATAATTTAAATAAAATTTAATTGTAAATTGTTTAGTTTCTTGAATATATGAATTTTCTATAATAATTTTATTCCATTCATAATTATTAATCGAATTCAAAGTATAATGATATGAACCTTGTGATATTAATGCATTACTATATTTATATTTTTGGTCAAGAGAATCTTTAAAAATTTCATGAGGATATGCATATAAATAATGTTCAGTCTGATTAATTTGTTTTTTATAATTAAGTGTGTCTAATTTTATCCAAACTTCTATAAAATAAGAAACAATTCTTTTTTCTGTTTGATAATTACCGTAAGCAGCGGATTCACTGGAAATAGAAGGACTAAAAACAACATTTGGAAAAGAATATGCGCTTGAAAAATACATAGCACTATTTGCAACTAAATTTTCATCTATGCATTCATAATATGCTCTGACATATCCTGGACTACATTCATAGCTATTATAATAATTTTGTTGTCTGGCGCTCACATAATCAGTTGCACAATTCCCCATATTATTTCTATTTTTTTCATATAAGCAAAAATTTCTGCTATAATACCCATCTGGTGGTCTACATGCATTCTTACATGTTTTAGTAAGAGTTAATGTTGAAAGTTCAACATAATATTCATTTGAATTAGGCCAAAAGTATGCAGAACTATTTCCAAGACGACAATAATATATACTACTTCCGACACAATTCTCTTTATCCCCTCCTGGAATACCATGAGCACAAAATTGCGGCATATAAATATCTGGAAAAGTTGGATAATATTGGTCAATATCTTCTCTCAACAAATCATGCCAATGTCTTACGCTTGATGAAATAGAATTATCTCCATTTTCTTCAAATATATGATAAACAAGTCCGCAACTACCATCACTAGAATAGCCATTGCATTTAAAGCATTCTCTTGTTTTGCCATCACAATTATACCAATTAGCACTTACTAATTCATCATTATAATCAAAACAAAAAACCAAAGGATAAAATAAGCATGGACTATTCCAACCTCCTGATGAATCTAATTTTGTCCCACAAGCTTTATATTTTAAATCCATTAATCTGAAATCGATATAATCCCTATAACATTTTATTTGTCTCAAAAAAATTCTAGTAGGATTTAAAGCCATGTTTTGGAATTTTAAATAATGATGAGAACTTTTTTTAAAATATCTAAAAGGCCTAATATTTCTTGTTGTTCCATATAATAATTCTCCTTGTAAATCTAATTCTAAATTATCATTAACATAAAAACTTTTTCTCGTTTGGTCAACTGCACATCTAACAAAGTTCCATTTTGAGGAACCTTGATAAAAAGAATATTTATCTTTATTTAAAGCTTTGTCATATAATTCAATAATTTCTTGTCCACCTTTTTTATCAACATTATCTTTATAATTCTGAGGAAAGCATATTGCATTAATAGTATATTTATTGGCTGTATCTCTTAATATTGTGAGACTCATATGATTTTCCCAGACAAGGTTTATTCCTGGGGATAATTCAGCACTATTTTCCACAAAGAACCAAAAATCCATTGTATACCTTCCATTTCTTGAAGAAGGAATTTGTTTTTGGAAATCATTTTTTGAACGAGCTACATTAAAATGTCTTTCACATTTATTTTTTTCTTCATTGTAATATTCATATATACTTTCATCACAAAGGGTTGGTTCATCATATAGATAATTAAGAGTATATCCAGGAAAATCGGCTACTTGAACCAATCTTATTGTTGGAGCTTGATTTGTCTCATCTGAATATGGCTGTTCGAAAGAACTTTGTGTTCCTGTTCCATCAAAATTGTGATAAACTGCATTAAAGTTTTTATCATTAGGATCAAAATCCAGATTTCTAAAAGCCTGGGCACAATTATAGCAATGCCAGAGTCTCAATTGATAAATGAATGTGAATCCATATCCTGATCTACTATTTTCAGTGATGGTTAAAGTTGTTCTTTCAGAAGGAATCAACAATAATTCAGAAGTGAAAGATTTCTCTTCCGTTAATTTATTATTACTAGTTGCATAAAAAACTTTTTCTTGAAAATTTACACCACAAACTGCATAAGCCCATCTATAATGGACATTTCCTATGTTAATATCATAAGTTTCTTTACTACCTAAATCAGGATGTTCTAAAACAACAATTGGAGTACATTCAATAATATAAGTAAATGAATCTGTTCTTTCATCTAAGACTTTTTTATAAACTCTTAATTTAAGATGATAATTCCACTCTATAATAAATTCATTGAAATTATTAATATTATCAGCTTGAGAAAATAAATTTTTTTGATCTCTTCTTGTAACAGCTTGATTGGTAGAAGTTCTAAACCAGAAATCAATTGCCCATACATCTTGAGGCGAATGAACATTTTCAACTTTGGCATATTTATATCTATTAAAATCAATAAAATACAACCTTCTACAAATAATTCTATTTCCGGAATAATAAGGAAAATAAGCCTTCCATATTGGACTTTGATTTTCGCAACTTAAATCAGTTGAATACGAAGTACAAGGAGAATAAGAAGTATGATGCCCTCCTAAGCACCTTTTAGGAGCAACTTCTGAATAACAACAAGAACTACATAAATTTTCTCCATCTCCTTGGTTATATCTAACACTTTGATATTCCATACTTCCACAACCTGTATATAAATGAGGATTGTAATCTGAGACACATTCTATTGAATATCCTGGAGGTTTATTTAATATTTGATTATTTTGGAGACAATTACCTGGTGAATCAGATCTTAAATCAATTTCTTCTAAAACACTATTTGGTATATCATCGCCATCGGCATTAAAATAAGCATATCGGTGCTTTATTATTCCCCAAGCATTCGCTATAAATTTATTATATACCTTTATATCACTAAGTAAACCTACCCATTTATTTGTTATTGTAAATTGAGTGAATTTCACATAAGGAAATAGTTCATCAGCAATATTACTACTATAATCAGAATTAAAAGCTAAATTATCATATAAAATAGAACATTGTACCATATTCATTTTAAATGTCCTATCACTTTCTCTAAAGGCAGAGAAGGAAATTGGAATCCAATTTCCAAAATGATATTCACGAAAATATTGATAAGAAAACATTATATGTCCATTAACATAAAAAAATAAATCTTCCCTAGTTCCATCAGGATGATAGCCAAGATAAAAGACATCTTGTAATTGCCCTGCCTGATTTTTTTCTTGGTGAAAAATCAATAATTTAATAGGTGATTCTTCAGGAGCTTTTTTAATGAATCCATATATTTTAATAAAGAAAAAAAAAGTAAAATTAGGCTCGTTGATTATTTTATTGAAATCTAAGTTTAAACTAAGTCTTTCTGGCATATTTTTACCTGGATTTTTATAATAATATGAAGCTTTTTTATTATCGGCATTTACATCTCCTCTGCAAGTTCTACTTAATAAAGAAAATCCTTCTTTACATGCAAGGCAAGTTGAACTTGAACTACATAAGCTGCAACTTGCTTTGCTGCATGTGCTTCTATATGCATATAATTTTGGTAGCCTATAACTATAACTAGAAACATAATTATTATCAGCCCAATTTAATATTCCTCCTTTTGGAGCAAAATTTGATTCATATAAAATATAATTTGCACCATCAGGATTTTGAGTTATATAAGGATTATATTCTGATAAAACATATCCTTCCCCATTACCTACAAGATCTATTAAATGATTATTTAATATGCTATTTAAGCCAACAATAAATCTATGCTTTAGCATTCCATTGACTCCATCATCTTCAAATTGATGGGAAAAAAACATTGGTTCTTTTGCACTATGTTTTAAATCAAATATTTGTATTCTTCTATAAAACCCATCCACCCATTGAACATTTTTGCATTCTCTTTTGAAAAGTTCTTCATCAAAGTTACTGAAATCATCTTTATTACAAAAAATAATTTTACTTAACTTAACATTGTTACCACCACTAATGAGCCATCCAGAATAACTTATAAGATTATTATAAGAATAATAATAGTTCCCACCATAATGTTCATTTTGAAAAGTATAATAATAAGTATAATAATTACTGCTGGCTAATTTAAAATAAGTTAAAACAAAATGATTCCAATTCGAATCAGAAGCACTAACTGATTGGGATAGACTAGAAAAAGAACCACTTCCATAATTAAAATAGATTAAATTTCTAAATGCCACTTTACAACAATCACTCATGAAAACTATTCTATTATCAATATTCAGTGGATAATTACTCTGTTCTGATGAAGATTCAAAATATCTTTTGTTTCTAAATCTTGGATCATAAAAAAACCAAAAATCTATTGAGAATTCTGTATATTCATTATTTAAATTAATTAATATAGAAGGAGTCCTTAAAAAACTACTGAAATATAAGCCTGAAAAATCAGCATTATTTAAAGCTTCATCTTTGTCAAAGCATTTATAATATAAATTAAAAAAATTATTTGAGCATAAAAAATTTGGATGAATGTCTATGTATTTATAATTATCAGAAGGACATTGCTTACTTCCTGTATCACAAGAATCTGAACAATATAATCTTTGAATATTTTCACCATATCTAGGAGGATGCATAAATCCATTTTCGCAATATGTTTTACATTCTAAATTATTTATATCTAAATATAAGGGATTATCATCATTTGTTCCATCTTTACAAATAAATGGTTTATTATCATCAAAGCATTTATCATTTGAACCTAAACAATTTATATCTATCACATTATCAAAATCACAAGTTTCAGGCTGCTTATTTAATTCTAATAAATTTAGTCTCCAAAAATTTCTAGGAGGACGTAAAGATTTTACATCTCTATCAACTTCAAGATTATAAGTTGTAATTTCTGCTTGATTTTCATAGACTTTTCCATCACTATCTCTTATAAAATAATTATATCCTTTCATTTGATAGACACTATCTCTTTGGTAAAGCATGTTAGAAAAAGGGAAACTGACTAATAATTGAGGAAATTCTTTAATATTAACAATTGAATTTAGATTAAAATATTTAGTAATAATATTTTGAGGCATATATTCCCTGAAAATATTTAAGTTTCTTAAATAAATAGTTATATTTTTATTTTGTTCTTGTTGTCTTTCAGTAAGAGGATTATAAAAATTTTGAAAGTATAAATATGTCATTTTATTAGGTTCATAAAATTTTTTCATATGAAAAGGCATTCCCGTTTGCTCTGTGTAAATTTGTGCAACTTTTAAATTACTTTCAGGTAAATCATTTAAATAATGTTTACTAGAATCTAAATTAAATCCATAACGAACATATACCCAATTGGAAGTTGCATCTTTAACCAAATCTTCTAAGGTTACTTCACCATATGAACCAACTTTATTTTTTAGAAATGAGACAATATCATAATATTTATAAGGTTGTATATAATTTTCGTAATAATATGCATTTATATTATTCTCATCATATGTTGGATATTCATAAAGCCATTCTAAAGGAGTGGCATATATTTTTAATCCTTCTGGATAACATCTTAATGTAAAAGCGATAAAATCTTTATATACTATATTCATATTTAACCTTGCATCACTTAAAACAGAAGTATCTGAGATCCAAATCCAAAAATCCATTGTTACTCTCCAATGAATTGCTGGAGGAACTGTAATTTTTTTTTGCCCATTTATTTTAGTTTTTGTTATATCTATATAATCTAAATCACATTTAAGATTAGGCCCTTTAGTATTCCATTGACCATCTACTGAAATCAAAAAACATTCTGAACATGCTTTTGAAACTAAATCATAATTTTTGCATTCTTTTTTTGGACTTTGAATACATTTTGTTCCATTTATAGCTTTTTCACAGTAAAAACCATCTCCGCATTTTCCATTCAATTCACCTTCTCTATTTTTAACATTACATTTTTCACCTAAATAAGATTCTTCTTCTTTATTCCTTCTTCTCATCAAAGAAAATGAAGAAATTCCTACAGTTAAATTTGATTCTAAAATTATTTCCATATTTGTAAGTTTTTCTATTTTTCCATTATCTGTCATTATTTCAGGCCAATAAAATGGTTCTGGACTTTTTCCTGTTTCTTCAGAAATAATAAAATATCCACCCTCAGTTTCATTATCATTTTTTTCAAAAGTTAAAGAAATATTAACTATCATACTTTTATGTGGTTCAATTGTATAATTATTAGTAAAATAAAAAACTTCAGGGATTGGATATTCCTCAGTCCAATTAAGAAATGTTTCATTCAATAAAATAATTTCTCTTTCACATGGTAACGTAGTTTCTTTAATAAAATTTTCATTTTCTTTAGTTACATAAGAATCAGGTGAATCATCAGTATTCTCATTACTATTTGAATTATCATCATTTGAGGTTTCATCATCTTGATTTCCTTCGGGCTTATCAGACACTTCTTCTTCTAAACATTGTTCAGGATCTGGCCCCCATTCTTCTATAGTAGTATTCATTTCTTCTGTTATATTCACAAAATTTCTGACCTTAAAAGAAAAAGTAACATTTTCGTTAGATGGATTTTCTATGGTGATATCAGTTGTGCTCATACCACTACCACTAGCTAATCCAGGAACTCCAGATTGAGATTGCTGTAACCATGCTGCATCACCTCCAGCTGATGGTGGACTATAATCGGCTGTAGACGATATTCTAACTCTAGCATAAGGATCAGCCGTTCCAACAGTTTCTGGAACCTTTCCTTCTACTACATAGAAAGTTTTTAGTCCACTGCTTCGATCGCCTGGAACTACTTCAAAGCCTTTGTTAGTAAATCTTAAACCTGTTGAATCAACTATTGATTCGGCATCAGGTAAGGCCATTATATCCTGTGATAAACCTACACATCCACCTACTGAAGCTGGGTATCCACCAGGTTGATAATACTTAGCAAAATCTTCTGCAGTTATTGATTTTGCTATTTCTGTTCCAGGTAAGATATGTCCATCTGGAGTTGTAAATTGTGATGTTAATTCCATTCGAACTTTTAAAACTGTATCACGTGCTGCAGGATCCAATTGCTGAACTGGCGTTCTACTCATTTGAAGGTATTCATATTCACTAATACCATATTTTTCACATATTTCATGAAGATTGTCATATGTTTTCATGTTATTTAATAATTTTTGATATTGAGCCTGTTCTAAGGCTTGGTTATATGCCATTGCGTCAGGATCTACAAAGCTTCCGTTTGAACCACTTACACCGATTCCAGAGTCATGTGTTACATTCTCGGCTCCATATTGAGAAGAGTAATAATCTTCCCATGCTTGACTTCTTTGCTCTGGGGTCATGTTGTCTAATTGTCTATTTAATTCTGCTCTTTCAGCGGCTTCTCTTGCAGCAGCTGCTTCAGCTTCTGCTTGTGCTTGTTGTTGTTGGTATCTAACGTTACCACCTTGAATTCCAGCTGTTCCAAAAGCCATTACACTTTGGAATCCAACTGATTTTACTACGTGTCCCCCAACAGCTAGCCAATCATCGCCATTGAATTCTCCTGTTTCAACCCAATTAGCTGTAGCATTAAATATTTCTTCAGCACTTGTTCCAATTGCTGTTCCCCAAGTTTTACCAGTTCCAAGAGTTTTTAAGCCAGCTTTTCCTGCTGTTGCCCAATCGAAGTTTTTTAAACCTGTCCAGGCATTTTTTGCAAATGTTCTTACACTACCTGAACCAATTCCTTTTAAGCCATTCAAAGCGTTTAATCCCATTTGGCCATTAAAGTAACCTGTTACAGCGCCACCGGCTCCGGCTCCTAATACTCTTAGATTTTCTCCTAAGGTTAATTGCTGAGCTCCGTTATTCTGATAAGCATTTTCGGCAGCTGCACCCATTGCGGTGATACCACCAAATAATGCTGCTCCGGCACCTCCTGTTGTAGCTGTTAAAGCAACCTCTGCTGCAAATTTAGTAGCTTCTTTTGTTGCCGATCTAATTCCTTGTGCTAAATCACTGTCATATTTCATATATGAGGCTTCATTTACACCTTTTATTATTCCGTCTTCACCATATAGTGCGTCATTCAATTCGTCTCCTAAGTCTACAGCTGCTGCTTCACGGAACCATTGTGCACTTTCTTCATCACCGAAAGCCGTACATACACCTGCACAAACATATGCTCCAGCGTCCGCTATAT
>JAJNAA010011998.1:0-17786 GCA_023807345.1 Entodinium bursa | reverse complement strand
ATCTTTATTATATACTGGACAACATTGATTTATTAAAAATATTTTACATAAGTTTTCCAAGTCCATAAAAAAATTTTATTTATTCATATTAAAGATATTTTTTATTTCTCAAGAATCATTTATCAATAATAATATGTATATATATTAAAGATCAAATATCATTTGTTTCAATCAATAAAAACTATATATGTAAATAATATAATTCAATTTTTATTTGGAACCCCAATAATTGTTTTGAAATAAATGGGAGAAACATAATTACATCACATTTGATATAACATTGATGAGTATTTTTACAGTATTAAATCGTTATATCTTTGGTTATGTATATATTGAATGTTTTTATCAAATTAATATTTATAAATCATTATATAATGCAATAATTGATGAAAATAAAAAGGATTTTCCTTATCATCGAGTATTCAATCCTCTTTTTAGCTATTTAGGTATTATTTTTTTATCAATTTTTATTAGAGATGAAAATAAAGAAGAAAATGAAAAAAAGAAAGATTCTCAAATTAAAGTAAAATTAATTTATAATGATTTCGAAAAATTTTTAGTTTATAATAACTCTTCTTTTGTTTTTTTAAAAGTAATTATATTATGGATAGCCGAGGAGAATTTATTAATAATTTTTATAGATGTATTTAAAGATTTGGATTTTTGGTTCTTTGAATTAATTTTTATTTCTTATATATTTTCTAAAAAATTTCTTTTTACAATATATTCACATCAAATATTAGGTATGTTTCTTTGTATAAGTATTGGTTCTATACTTAAAATATTGAATATAACTTTATCTATTACATCTACTAAAGATGAAGATAAAACTTTTTAATCAATTTCTAAACTATTTGTTGAAGAAAGATATTCTTCCTTATCTTCGCCTTCATCTTCATTGTAATCATCTAGTCCTCTTTTTTCAATATTTTTTTTTAAATTATAATTAAATTTACATATATTTAATTCTATTATTTCTAAATAAATCAATAAACCAATTATAGAACCGATATCTCCAAAAATATCTAATAAAAATTTTTTTAATTGATTTGATTTTGTAAAAAAGTGGCTTTGAACTAGTATCAATCTCTTGTTCATCTTTAACTTTATTTTTTATTTCTTCTTCTGTTATAATCTCATTCTTTTCCACATTTTCAACTTTAGTGTCTATTTCTTTAGTAATTTTTTTTTCTAAGAATTTATCAAGGTCTAATATCTCATCATTTATTAATTCATAAAACTCTACAGCATGTCCAACCCTTAATCCCGCATTGCATTTGTTGCATTCTAAACAAGGATTTTCTGAACCATTTTTAGCACATTCATCACAAAGTTTTTCAGGGCCACAATTAACAACAAAATTAATTTCAGTCCTAATTTTTTCAAAAAGAACATATAATTCTGTTCCAAATTCCTCATTATCCATAAAATCTGATTTCCATAAATCAGATCTTTGTATATAATCAAAAAGCTTTTGAAATTCATCAATATCGGTATCTCCTCTTTTTCCACTTAAATATCTTGAAACAAGTCTTCTAGTTGCATTTGCTAAATCTTGTTTTTTAAGAATGCTATTTTCTGTAAAAGAATTATCGATAATTTTCTTTATTTTATTTTTCGTTTCCTCACTTAAATGCATTTTATATTGATCATTTAGGTTATTAGTAAATTGGTCCCAACATAAGAATTCCATTAATTCATAAATATTAATTAAAGTATTAATACTAAACATTTGAATATTATTGTTATTATCATTTGGATCCATATCTTCAGTATTTTCTATGAAGAAAGATTTTAGATAATCATCTATTTCAATATATTTAGGCATTTCTCTTATAACAGATAAAATACTTTTATTTTTATTGAAATTTTCTTTTTGAATAAAATCAATTAATATTTGGCATGATGATAAAATATCCACAGTGAAAGATTGCTTTTTTCCTTTTTTTTCTTTTATAAAAGAATATAATAATCTTTCTTCTTCTGAAGTTAAATCTCTAGTAGGGTACTTTATATTATAATTTGTTATAATGGATGATCTATTACTCCTAAATGTTTCATACAAATACGATATAAATTTAATGGGCTCACTAGTTTCTTGGTATATAAATTGTTTTACTCCTGGTAAAATTTTCCTTGCCAGTTCATTTTCTATCGAATCGAAATCGAATTTTATAGACTTTTTAAATTCTTTAAAATCTATTTTCCCATTTTTAAATATATCTCTCATTGAATATTGGAATATCATATCCTTCAAGCTTTTCAAATGTGAGGAATTAATTTTAACAACATCTTCTTCGTTGGCTTCTTGTACATAAATTTCTTGATTTAATTGGGAAAGATATGATCTAAGTGGTGATTCTGGGCCAATAGATTTTATTAATGTCTTCACAAATTCATTTTGATATTCTATAAATTTTTTATAAGCTGATGCTAAATACATACCTCCACCCTGTTCACCATCATCTGGCAAAAAGTAGTTTAAAGTTTGATACTCCATAGTTATATTTAATACTGGCATTGTTGGCCTACATAAATAATTGGTACATTTTGATTTTATTTTATTCCAAGAATTTATATAAGGAGTTAGAAGATCATTTTTTATATCTTCTAGATTTTCATTCTCATCAAAACATTCTAAAATTTTTTTTGTTTTCGCTTTATCTCTTTCTATTTTATTATTATATTTTTTATATAGTAAATTCACCAATTTATTAATATTAACAACATTTTCGATTAGTCCATAATCCTCATTACATATTAATACTTGATTCAATAAGCAATAATTTTGAGTATGGTCTTTCTTTTTTTCCAGGCAAACCTCCATTTCTTTTATATCTGGGTATTTTGACAATAAAAACAAACCTAAATCAGGATATTCATTTTTTTCATATAAATCACCAAAAGGTGAATAATTTTCGGATATTATTTCTATTAAGGATTTTGGATCACTACCTTTTATTTTTTCGTTATACTCAGTATATTTATCTTCTTCGGCCTTGAATGTTTCTTTATTATTTGTTAATTGCTCTATATAATTTTTTATATTGGTTTCAAATTCTTCTCTTTTTTCTATGGTTGGCATATCTTCAACATTTTCCATTAATTCAGTGATTTTATTGAAAATTATATTCATAAAAATTTTTACGTTATTTATCTCCTTTTCAGCTAAAATTTCTTGAATTATTTCCCAATTTTTTTCAATCATCCTTATACATGTAAATTCCCCATGAGTATATAAACTCAAATCTTCATCTGATAAAAATCCAAGTATATTACTTATAAATAAATGAGAATATAATAAATAATTAAGTATTCTAAATGATAATTCATCCAAGGTTCTCACTTTATTTATTCGTTTAATAAAATATATGGGCTCTTCTTTTGTAATTCCCTTTGGCTGCTGATTAAGATATTTATCCACATATCTTTTTTTATATTCTTCTAAAAAGATACATGGTATTTTTCCTTCAGCTATCTCTTTCTTAGACCAATAAGTTACATTTTTATCTTCTTCAGTCAAGATAACTCTCCAGTGATCTGTTTGACCAGCTTCAGGCCCTAATAACTTGTGTCCTTCTCCACTTATTTTCAAGTTACAATTTTTACAATCGAATGTACCACTAGGACATGTACAATTTCCTAATGAATAATATTGGCCACAAGTACATACATAATATCCAAGTTTTTCTGTCATAGGAATTCTTAATAGTTCATCCAAAGCATAATATGAATTAATTACAACATTATTAAAGAGTAAAGTTCCTGGAATATAATTTTCTGATATATATTCCTTGCAATGTGAAGTAAGCAATTTATTATAAAAATTATTCTCTTTAAATTGAGAAGATTTAAGAATAAATCTCAGGGAATGGCAAATTATTTCGAATTGTTCTTGGGAAAAGTTGTCTTTATTTTTTTGTTTTCTGATGATTTCTTTGATTAGTTCATCAATATTTAATAATTTATTGAAAATTGTCAATGTATTTGGAGTAAGTCCTAAATCACTTGAAAATTTTGAAAATTCATTTTTAAAGCTTTCTATTTTATTTAAATATTCTTCCTTTTCACTGGAATAATAATAGGAAATCAAGTGATTAATTAATAAACAAAATATTATATCCAAACCATCATCTTTAATAAATTCTTGATTTATTAAAGAATTTAATTCTTCAAATTTATTGTTTTTAAGATTGGTAAAAGTGATAAAATCTTTTGAGTATTTTTCTTCATAATTGTTTGGATTAATAAAATGCTCATTTAATAAATAATTTTGTTTACTATTTTTTTCTTGGGATTCCAAAGTATCTTTATATTCTGCTCTGAAAGGGAACTCTTTATCTTTATTAATTGAATCATTAAATTTTGAATAATTTTCAAAATATTGCAAGCAATTTTTGTAAAAGAAAATTTTTACCATCATTCTTGCTCTTGTATCACTACTAGAAATTATTTTAATTATTTCTTCAAATGAAATTTTGTCCCTGCTATATTTATAAATTTTAGCTAGTTGTTTAATATATAATTTAACATAGGCAATAGAATATAATTTTCCCAAATTATTTAAATTCATTTGCTCTAAATTTTTATTTTCTATGACATTATCGATATGAATCAAAGCTTTATTTAAATATAATAAATTTTGATTTAAAACTAATTCCTTGCATTCATTTTCGGATTTTATATTAGGATTCTCTGGATCAGGCCTTTCATTTATATATTTATTTTCAATTTCATTAAAATAATTATTAGCTATTAATTCAAAATAATATAATATAACATGCGTGAATATATCTGATTTTATGTTTTCATAAAAAGAATATATCCTATCAGTCTTTTTTTTACTTATGAAACTTAGGAAATAACTTTCGCATTTTTCTTTGGCAAAAAATGAATATGCATTTGGTAGGGTTTTAACCTTATCTTTATTGAGTAAAACAGGAATTGGTAATTTAATTGTATTATCAATAAAATATAAAGATCTTTCTATTAATTTATCAGTTTCGAAAGCGAGTGTTAATAATTCATATTTATAATCGAGATCATCTATTTTTTTATACTGTTGTCTTAATAAATTACTCATATAATCTGCTAAATTATCTGAATCCTTTCCATATTTTTCTGATATTATTTCTTTTAATTTAACAATATTTTCTTTTAATTTATTGAATTCTTTTTTTTGCAAATATTCATTATCATGCTCTATTATATTCAAAATATTTTTCATGATATCTTTAACTTCGGGTTGACTTCTGAAAATATCATATAAAGATAATAAATTCCTTAAAGAATATAATTCGTTACTATATAATAAAAATTTTTGATTTATTTTATTGAAAGTGGCCTCTATGAATTTCAAAGAGTCAAAGAAAGGATAAAACTTGAATATTTCCAATGAATATATTTCTTCCTTATTTATATATATTGATTTTAATAGTGATTCTATTATAATATAAAATATTTCATTAACTTCTTTTTTATAACCAGGATTTCTATCAGACACTTCAGTCTTGATTAACTTAGATTTTATTATTTCCTTAATTTTTTCAAAAGTCGATGGTAAATATGAACTTAATAAACAAAAAACTTCAGTCATAAATATTATTTCATTTTTATAAGATTCCAAAAATAAAAACACTTCCGACAAATTAAATAAACTAAATTCTTCACTAGTCTCATAGAAAGTTTCCTTAAAAGTAATATCTATTTCTGGATAATTATCTTCTTTTATTATATTGAATTTCATTTGAAGTATAATTTCAATAAAATTAATAGGGTTTGATAAATTTTCAACATTATTAGAAAATTTTTCTGATATTTCAACACAATAAATATTCAAATAATCATAAAATATTGCTTTTTTAACATTTTCATCATTTGAAGAAAATATTTCTCTTAAATTATCATTTTTTGAAAATTCTTCCTTGATTCCTTCAGTGATTTTGTTATACTCAGTTCTATACTTTTTTAATGTTCCCCTCTCATCTGCAAGCTCTCTTCTAGGTCTTAATTTATTTTCGTTATTAATATATTTTTCTTTTATTTTTTGTTTTAAAATATAATCTATATTCATTTTATTGAACCAATTAAAAGAGCAAGGTATTGATAATTCAGTTATTATATTAACTTTATTTGCCCTAAGTTGGGCTTCAGGTTTTCTAATTAATAAAATATCCATAGTCTCAAAAACATCTCTGATTACTTTTAATATTTTTTCATTTTGAATTATATTTTCATTATTCTCTTTGACTAAAATACTTGAGAAAAGTCCTCTGTTTTCTATATAACTAACGACAGAGAGTAATTTAATGGAAAGTTCTGATAACATATATGTTGCTAAAACTTGGAAAAAATCAATATCTGTATTTTGGAACACTTTTGAAGTATAAACTTTTGGAATCATATTTTTTTGGTTCATATTTTTTTTAGTATATTCAATTAAATAATTTCTTAATAATTGCACATTTTTATTTTCTTTGTCAAATATTAATTTACTTAAAATACTGTCAGTATACTCACGTAAATTTATTTTACTAAATTTGTTTCTTAAATTGTAATCAAAATAAGAAATTATTTTGTTCATATTTTTGTCCAAAAATTTTTCAAAATCAATTATAGAATTAAGTAATTCAGTAGAATCTTTAATATCTAAAATATTTGCAAAATCATTTCTTTCACTTTTTAGATTATCAATAAAATATTGCTCATAAGAATCATCTAAATTTGAAATTATTTCTTCCATTCTAAAAATAGCCTTAACTTTTTTATTTTTATCTTTATTTTTCTGCATTTCTTTTCTTGTTAAATGGACCAAAAATATTACTTTTTGATTATTCTTTTGAGTTTTGTTTTTAGTATCAATTATATCTTCTTCTTCATTTTCTTCAAGATTTTGTTTATTTTCATTTTCGTTTCCTTCATTTTGTTGCCTAAATTTTGTTTCATAATTATTTATCAAATAAGATAGATGATTCATTTTATTTAAGTCCTTTTCTACGAATCTAAATATTAAATAATCGAACTTTTTATCATATAAATTTGATATAATTTCTTCAACTTTATTTTCAGAATTTATTGAATCTACAGTTATTTCTCTATATCTTATATTACTTTCTTCTGGAATCAATAATTCGAGAATACCAGAAAAAGTATAAATGACACTTTTTTTTTTTTTACCTTTTTCTAAAAATTGCTCAAAATTATTTATATTTCTTTCCTTATAAAATTTAATTATTTTTTTGGCAAAATTTGCGTTTTTACCTTTGTCAAATCCGGAATATTTTACGGAAGCAATTATATCTTGGCAGAAAGTAGGAACTATTCTTTTCAATATTTCATCCTCAATAAATTCATTATCATTTTCTTTATCAGGATTATTATTGCATATTTGATAAATTAAACCCTCTATTTCATCATCAGTGCAATTTATTAATAATTCAGGTAAATTATACACAAGAGTATTTTCTTTGTCATTAAATGTTTTTATTTTCTTAAGACAATCAGATATTTTTTGGGCTAATTTAATCTGATTTTCTTTAAGAGAATCTTTAAAGCTTACTATTTGCTTTTCGAATCTATTAAGAAGTGGAGGATCTACCTTCATTTTATCCAATTGATTCTGGGTAATTAATAGGATTACTCTAAAGTTTCTATGCACTTCAGATGAAGATTTGGAACTCGCAAAAGCTATTTTTGAAAAATATTTTTCTCCCATTTTTGTGTAGTTCTGATTAAATAACTCGTAAAGAGAAGGATAAATTACTTCCAAGTTTTTTAAAATCAAAACGTTATCTTTGCTCATTAAATATTGAATTTTATTTAATAAATCTTCACTATATCCACCACCCTTTTCTGCTGCTTTTTTATCCAAAGAAAATTGACTTCCTGTTAAAAATACATAATCCTTTCCTTGGGAATCTAATACATTTTCTAAATATTTTATAATAGTAGAATTAGCAACTAACATTAGGAATCTGCTGTTGTAATCATTTAAATTGTCTTTAATGCACTCCAAAATATTATAATTATAAGCCTCATCTTCATTATAATTAGTATATAATTTTTGGAATTTTGATTTAATTATTTCTAAAGAATTTGATAATCCTCCGAAATTTCTTGTCAAGGATATTATACCTATTTTTGTTAATATCTTATCTTTATTTAACTCTTTTATTTCATTTTTTATTTTCATTAATTCTCTCATTGCACATTTAATCAGATGGTAAAAATCTCTATTTCCATGGAAATTTTCTATTAATTTATCATTCATTATTGCTTGTTTATATTTATAATAAGACAAAGCTAAAGCTTCAATTAAGGATTTATAATTATTAGCCAAAGTATTATCCATGGCTTTGGCAATGGTATCAGCAGTATGAATTAAATCTTCTTTATCTGGATCAGGTTTAGATAAGGTTAAGCATCTATTCATTTTTGATGCATCTATTTTCCAATTTGAAATACCAACAAAGGCAATTTTAAATTCATTTTCATCATATTCTAATTGGGAATGAATAGCTTTTAGTGGATTATTAGGACTTCTTTCAGCTAATCCCATTTCATCGAAGAAAATCATTGCTATGAATTTTTCTTTTTTTTTCTTTTTTTTTTTCTTCATCTTGCTCTTTTTCTGCTTCTATTAAAATTCTTTTTAGTTGGTTTTTTGCATAAGCTCTTGCTTTATTAAATGTTTCTATTATTCCTTGAGAAGTACTTGTTTCACTTCCTTGGTAATTATACATAAATAATTGAGGATATTCTTTAAATAGGTCACTTTTAGAGTAAATTCCTTTCATAGTATTATTTACTGTTTGAATGGTTAATGATTTTCCTTCTCCTGGTTTTCCTACTATTATTAGAGGAATTCTATTGACAATACAAACAAATGAAGTAAAAAGATTTTCTATTAATGATCTATTCAAAGCTATTCCTTTATCGACATCAATAATAAATTGTTCTGCTATATACAATACTTCTCTGTTAGGAATTTCTAGGAATTCTCTATCATCAAAATAAGCAAATAATATTTTTGATAATTCTTCCCTTATTTTTTTATCAGAAATTCTGAGATAATAACATAAATAAATAGTAATATTTAATGAGGCTAGTAATAAATCATAAATATTTGTATAATTATTCTTATATTTTGATTTTTTTTGTAAATAATCAATGAAAAACTTGAAAAAGATATTAAATCTTCTTATTTCTCTAAGGCTTACAGAGGAAGCATCATAATTCCTTCTTATAAAATTATGACAATCACAGATACTATCTAAAGTTTTATGAATTAATTTTTGACAGTCATTATCTTCACTATTAGGATAAAATCTTGTGATATTCTGTTCTATCATACTTCTTATATATTCTCTTTCTTCTTTTTCACTTAATGAGCTGAAGTTAAATATATAGTTCATTAAGGTATGAGGCAATGGATTTACTGTATAAACCAAAAGACTAGATTTGATATTGCTATCTCCATGATGAGTTAAACCACTTTGTTTCATCTTTGTTGTCATAGTTCTATAAGGATTAACCGCTCCTAAAAATATCAAACTGTCAGGCAAAGGTTTTCCAAGCATGGTTCTTTTACACATAATTTCCGTAATTAATCCCATTGAATTACAAGTATTAAGTTCATCGAAAAATATCCAGACTTTTTTTTCTCTCAATTTTTCCCTTTGTTGTTCAAGATATTTTTCTCTATTATATTTTCCAGCATTTTCGTCGCTATCAAATTTTTCCATTATTTTGTTTAATTCTTCATTGAATTCCTTCTCTAAATTGTTTAAAACTACTTCATTCATGAAATTAATAATATCTTCTTCATTAGTTCCGGCATGAACATTTAAAGTTTTCATTTTTTCTGAACCTTTATTCATGAATATAGATAACATTTTTAAAAGACTTGTTTTTCCGCACCCGGTTTCTCCCATTAAAATAACAGGAATAGAAGCCTTTATTTTCATTAATATTATTACAGATTTTATAAAGTTATCTCTTGTATAAACATAATTACCATTTAATCTTGCAAGTTTTGCCATATATAACTTTCTATCTTCTAATACATTATCTGGAATATAAACATTTGAATCTAATTCTTCTTTTTTAGAATCTTCTAATAATTTATTATTCAGTTCTTTAATTTCATTTTCATCGAAAATCATTTCTTCCAATCCTATTATTTTTTGAAGTTCCTTTAAATAGAAATAATGATTCCCTTGAGAATAATCAGGTAATTCAAATTTTTGTCCGCTATAAATAGATTGACTATTTATCAATTCGAAAAATCTATTATATTCTTCGGTGCCTTTTTTTTGTTTCGTTATCGCTGTGAATGAAGTTTGATCACCATTGAATAAAAATAAAGTTGCTGGTATACTATCAAATGTTACATTATCTTTAGTTTTTTCTAAGGATTCTAAAGCTTGTTTATTTAATTTTTCTTCATCGAAATCAAAAGAGCTTTGTTGGCTTGTTGATTGTGATTTAATTAGATTATCATAAGGACCTTTTGTAAAAAATATTGATGAATCTAATATGCTTTTAATAATTTGATTTCTACTTCTACTCAAAGAATTTCTAGAATTCCTATCATAAACATCAAATGATTTTGGATCCAATAAATATCTGTGTTTAAACATTGTAAATTCTTCTGATAATAATTTAATAAAATTATTTTTTTGATAATAATTATATTCATTTTCATTACTTTTCAAATATTCATCTATTATTAATTCACATGCATTACATGAAAGAGTATTTTCTTCTTCAAAATCTATATTTTCTTCCCCTATTTTTCCATCTTTATATTTTTTTAATGTATTAGCAACGATAAATACAGGGCTATCTCCAATTTTAGTTTTATTTTTTTTAATTCTTAAGGGTAATAATTTCTTAATTTCATTTTTATGGAATAAAGATAATATAGGAAATTTGTCCATATAATTATAAAATCCATTTGGCAATTCTATTTTTAGATTTAACTCCTCTCCAAAATAAAATATTTGCTCATTTATATCTAATTTCTTTAGAATTAAAATTTTTAATAAAATTTCCTTTACTAATTCTATTAAATTTGTTTCACTTAAATCAAAATGGATAACATAATTGGCTGTTTCTTTTTGTGGTATATTAAATTCAATTAATCTTTGAATAATTTTTTTTCTTGTAAAATCACCTCCAATAGGGAAATAAATATAATTTTTTCCTTCAGAACTAATTTTTTCATTTATTTCCTCACTTTTTCCATATCCTGCCCTTTCTGAAATAAAAACTTCTATATTGTCGTTTACATGTATAAATTCATCTTGAGTTTCTTCTAAGACTATCATTTTATTACCAGGAATTAATTTTGATAAAGGCTCTCTTATTTCTGAATTTTTTAGATATATAATTACAAGGCAAGACACCATTTCTTTTCCATATTTTTTAACGAATTGATTTATTTTTTTAAGAGTAAGAAGTCTATTTCCTGAGTCTAATTTTTCAATTCCCATAAGACAAAACAAAACTTCATATTGGCATTTAAAACTTAAAAAAAGAAAGGCTACTATTTCTTCGAAAGACGTATGCTCATTGCAGATTAAAACAGTATTAGATAGTGGAAAATTATCAGTAAATTTCTTATATAAAGAAAGTAAATTCTTTTCTAAATCTTGGAAAACAGCAAGTCTATATAATCCTACTTTTTTTGTTTTCATTTTATTTTTTTCAAAAATATTTTCTAAAATTAAATTATTTAAAGTTAAACATTCTTCAAGATAAGAATTTATAACATTAAATATCTCAGAAAATTTGGAATCATCAGTTATTTGATATTTCCCAGCTTCTGGGAGTTCATTAATTTTTCCGTTAGATATTGCTTTTAATAAGAAATTTATTTCTTTTTCTTTCTTTATTTTTTCTATTATTGATAAAAATAGAGGACCATATAAAAATCGCAATAATGGTTTAGTTCTATATGATTTAATTATTTCCCCCTCGAATTGTTCGAATAAATCTTTATACTTTTTCATGATTTTATCAGCATTTTGATTATCTTCATCCCTATTTTTCAAAACATTATTCTCTATTTTTAAATGAATGGAAATATCAGATGGATATCCAGAAAATATTAATTTTTGAATATTTTCATATAATTTTTTTATATTTTCAACTATCTCTTTGAAAAGAGGAATTTGTTGCTTGTATTCTTCATCTTCCTTAATCATATTTTGAGAGAATAAAGCTTTATTTTTAAGTTCTATTAATGTTTTTAAATCAAAATTCTTATTTTCTCCATATTCTCCATTAAATTTGAAATCATGGCCATCTTTTAATATTTCTATATTGCATTCAGTCATTAATTTTTTAATCAGAGATTTAGTTATCTCTGAATGATCAGAAAGAGAATCATCATATAGTTCTTTTATTTCTCCATATTTTTCTATATAATTATTAAATTTAATTATATAATAATTATCCAATTTAAAATTATCTTTTAATTTTTTAAAAAGTTCTCTATCATTTGAAACTAGACTTTCTATAATTTCGTTAACATATTTTTTGCAACCAATGAAATCGTCAAAATCTTCTGGTTGCAAATTTCCACCCTCGCTTTGCCTATCTTGTAAACGCTCATTTAATGCTTTTATTTCTTTATCAGTTTTTCCAACACAAAATTTAATTTCATCTTCTTTTCCATGTATTTTTAAAATGAATACATTAAAATCATCAACATTATTATCATTGATATTCACTTCATATTCGCTTAAAATTTTCATTGCCTTTTCAACATTTTCACTTTTAATATTATTGCCATTTAATTCTTCTAAAACATCTGATAGCCTTGTTGAAAATTCAGTCTCTTGATAATTTTCGTTGTTACTCAGTTTTTTAAATGTGTCCATAATCCAATGAATTCCGGATAGATACTCTTTTATTTCTTTTAAATTAGAAAAATAAATCAAATTATTCTTGACAGAAACAATATCAATATTTTTTTGATTTAAGTAATTTCTAAATTCATTTGAAGTAAATTCCATTTCTGTCTCAATTTCGTCTTTTTTAAATTTTAATAAATCCAAAATTATGTCAATTTTTTCTATTTCAAGAAAATTTATTTCATTATAATTGATTATTTGCTCCATTATTTCTCTATATTTTTCGATAGTTTCATCTAGTAATTGCACTTCTTCATAATTTATTTTTTGTTTCTGGGATTCATCATAAAGTTTCATAAATATTATGCTATTTTTGAATCTTAGCTTTTTTGACTTTTCAACTAAATTATTAAAGTTTTCGATTTTTGAAGTTTCTTGTTCATTAATAATATCTATAACTTCTTTTTCTTTTAATAGATTGACTAAATTTGTTATTTTATTTATTAAAATCCCTTCATTTTTTGGCTCAAAGGCCCGCAAGTAATTCTCGATATTTTGTAATTCTATTAATTTAGTTTTACAATTTTTTATATTAGAGCATATTTTATTGAATAATTCATCAGATTTATTTCCTTCGTTACTAAAAATTAATTTTAATTTTGATATGAAAGTGTCTTCATGATTTTCAATTAAGTCTGATATTTTAAGGAATGGAATTTTTAGATCTTTAATATCCAAAAATAGCTTACTATTTAATTCTGATAAACCTTGAAAATATTCTGTTTCAAAATAATTATTATTATTTATAAAATTATTTTTAACAAATAATTCATATAATTCAAAATTTGGGGAAATTCCTGGACTATAAAGCTCGTCTTCCGTAATAACATAGTTCTTTATACTATTAAAAATTTTTTTCAAAAATTCTATGTTATTAGAACAAGATTTTATTATAAAGTAAATTCCTTCGGCATTTATATTTTTTAAATTATTAATAAAAAAATTAGAAAATTCATCAATAACTTTTTTGGATATCTTATCATCATTTTTTGCCAAAATATATATATATATTTCTTTTATTAAATTATTATCCAAAAATTTTAACTTTTCTAATACCTTTGTGAATTTATTGATTTGAATAGAATTTTTTACCATTGTTGAAACTATTATAAACATATTCTCAAATAATTCTTTGTTATCCTTATTATGACCAATTTCATAAATTTTTGGAAATTTTTCTAATAATACATTTATAAAATCTGCATCTAATTGCTCTTTGGGAAATAATTCGAACAATTTACTTATATCATCTAAAAATATTATTTTATCAATAAATATTTTGTAAAATTTTTTCGGGTCTTTTTTAGAGAATTTAGAAAATAATTTAAGCTCAACAAATTTAGGAAATCCTAATTTTGTTTCGTCGTGGATATCAAAATATTTAAAAACGTTTGGATCTCTTTTGGAATCATCATCAAATCTTTCATTAATATAATAAATATCTTTTTCTATGAAATTTATTATATCTTCATTTGTAAATTTATTCCTTAAAGCCAAGGAAATACCAATATCGTGAATTGATTCATTCACTTTAGTTAAAATATCTCTACTAACTTCTTTTTGTTTTTCTAAAGGAATTAAATTTTCTTTTAATTTTAGTAAGTTTTTTAGATCAGAATTTCTTGAATTTTCTTCTTTTATATCTGTAATTAAATTTTCTAAATTAATAAGTTTAGTTTGATGTTCTTTAACTTTTTGCAAATATTGATTTATAAGAGGAAAAATATTGTTTATATCTTCTTTTTCTGAATATTTAGGTAAATTAATCTCGATGTTCTTAGAAGAAAACCAGTTCCAAGGTAAATATTTTAGTCTTGAACTTTCTTTGTGACTTAATACTTTATTAAATAAATCGTAATATTCAATTAAAGAATTTAAAGCATCTACAATATTTTTATAATTTTTGAAAATATTTTTTAAATCGTCATCTGAACTTGTATTTTCAATAATAAATGGGATAACTTGATTTTTATCTAATAAATTTTTTCTAACTAAATCTTCCACTTTAATAAAGTTAGTTCCTATTAATCTTGATATAGAAGCTCTAAATATACTTTCTTTTTGAATTAATTCTGAAAAAAGTTCTTTATTATATTTATAATAAAAAAATCCATAAATGAATAGAAGATTATTTTGAATGTTTCTTTTAATTTCATTATCTTTATCATCTGAAATCTTTTCTTTAAGAATTATATCATTTAAATCTAGAAACATTGAATTATTTTCTAATATTGGAATTTGATTATTCGCAAAATTAGGAAAGTAAATTTTACTAAAATATAAATCTTTCAAAAACAAAGGTATATATTTATTTTCATAAAATATTTTTAGCATAAGGATGATATCAGATATATTTATATTATTGCCATTTGTTGGTTTATATTTTTTTAAAAATGGATTTAAATATTTCATATCAGCTTTGTAAAATAAAAGTAAATTTTTATATTGCAAAATTAAATTTTCATTTGTGAAATTTAGAACAGCTGGGGAGCTATTAAGATTATTATATAATGTTACATATCCTAATAAATTTTTTTTTTCTTCAACTTTAATAGCATCTGAAAAAAAGAAATAATTACGACTATAATTGCTATAATTATAATATATATATAGTTGAAATACAGTTTTGGCTGGAATTGTTAATTTGATATAAAATAAATAATAACTATTAAAGGAATAAGAATTAGAAACATTAAATATTTCTTGATGGAATGAAAAATTTTTTATTTCAGTTTGTCTATTATTTTCATTTTTAAATATATTTAATGATATATTTCTTATATTACTCGTATTTATCAAAGTGAAAAAATAAACTTCATTTCCAGCTTTTTTGTTAGTAAGTAAATCATTCATATTCGTAGAAGGAATAGTATTGCTTAAAGGATCATTTAGGTTTTGATTAGGAATTTTATTTTTTTTACTATCTATTTTTTTTGTTGGGTCATTATTTATACTGTTTTTATTTTGAGTATCATCCTTTTTATTGGAATCTTGAGTATCATTATTAGTTTGATTATTGTCTTTATTAGGAAAAGTTTTGATATTATTATTTCCTGAACTATCGTGAACAACATTTTTTTTTTGAGCTTGGATTCCCTCACTTTTAATAGAACTTTTTTTGGAAAAAATTAAAATTATAAATATTTCATCTTCTTCTTTTAATTGACTTATTCCAATAAGTGAAAATTCCTTGTTTATTAATAAGTTTCTC
Organism: Entodinium bursa; assembly: GCA_023807345.1. NCBI lineage: Eukaryota > Ciliophora > Litostomatea > Entodiniomorphida > Ophryoscolecidae > Entodinium > Entodinium bursa. The sequence continues at coordinate 1,655 of JAJNAA010011998.1, read as the reverse complement.
CCTTTTTTCTCAGGATCAGACCGGTTTATAATTATTTTTGGAATTAATTCTTCAATATTTTCTAAATCATTAAGTGCCAATAAACTAAATTCCATTTGAGCAAATTTAGCACTTAATTTTGAATTGAAATCAGCCCCAATTTGATATTTATTATAATCACTTTCTTCAGAAAATTTTTTTGCTTCTTCTTTAGCTAACTCACATAATTCTTTATCGGGCAATAATTCAGGCATTTTATCCAAAGTATTCAAAAATTTTTCATATTCTTCTTTCATTCTATTCTTTAGTTTATCTTTCTTATCTATGAATTTCTTTGGATTTTCTCTAAATTCTTTAATTTGCTCATAAATAGAATTTTCTTCTCCAGATAATACTTGAATTTTTTCTTGTGTAATAGGAGTTTCACCTTCTACAACATTTGATTCATTTATTTCATTTTTTTTATCATCCTTATTTTCTGAATTTTTTTCATTTTGCTTAGCAAAAATAAAAACGATAAAAATTTCATCTTCAGTTTTAAATAGCCCTATCCCTATATGAGTATATTCAACACTGACTAAAATAGTTCTTCCCTCTTTTTTTGTATCGGATTCATTGATAATTAATTCTGGAATTAATTTTTCAATATCTTCAATTCCATCTATTGTTTTTGCTATTAAACCAATGCAACTTTTTGAAAAAGTTTCCTTTAAATTGGATTTGATATCTTCACTAAGTTGGAATTTTTTATAATCACTTTCTTCAGAAAATTTTTTTGCTTCTTCTTTAGCTAACTCACATAATTCTTTATCGGGCAATAATTCAGGCATTTTATCCAAAGTATTCAAAAATTTTTCATATTCTTCTTTCATTCTATTCTTTAGTTTATCTTTCTTATCTATGAATTTCTTTGGATTTTCTCTAAATTCTTTAATTTGCTCATAAATAGAATTTTCTTCTCCTTCTAGGGAAAAATGGGGAAATTCCTCTTTTTTTTTAATTTCGACTTCCTCTTTTGGTTTTGGTTTTATTTTCGAGAAAATTATAATTAATGATATTTCTCCTTCTTCTGATGATTGGCTTATCCCTATATGATCGAATTCTTGATTAATTATTATTCTCCTTCCTTTTTTATCTAGATCATTATCATTAACTATTATTTTTGGTATTATTTCTTCAATATTTTTAATATCTTCAAGTCCAATTAAACTTCCATGATCTTTCAAAAAATTTTCACTTAGATTTATTTTAAATTCATCCGCTATCTGATATTTATTATAGTTGGAATCGTCTGCTAATTTTTTTAACTCTTCTTTTGCTAGTTTACATAATTCTTTATCAGGAATGAATTTTGGCATTTTTTCTAAAGAATCTACAAATTTCGTATATTCACTTTGCATTCTACTTTTTAGAAGACTTTTTTTACTTAAAAAATTTTTTGGATTTTCCCTGAAATCATTGATTATATTTAAAATTTTCTCTTCAGATTCATCAAGCTTAAATATTGTTGTTTCGGGAGTATTTGTCATATATAAATAAAAAAATAATTTAACTAAATTATTAACTATTTTATTTTATTATAATAACTAATTTTAATTTTATAATATTTTATATAAAGAATATCTTTACCCCCTGGGGATTGGGGATTGGGGATTGGGGATTGGGGATTGGGGATT
>JAJNAA010011997.1:0-17812 GCA_023807345.1 Entodinium bursa | reverse complement strand
CCCAATCCCCAATCCCCAATCCCCATTTAATAACTTAATATTTCTTTAATATTTATTTAATTAATCTAATATAATTTGATTAAATATTTATAAATATGCATTTTTTTAAAATAGAATTGATTATAAAAATTTATATAAATTGGCAAGTATGCTAAATTAAAACATATAAAATGTCTGTCAGAAAATCTAAAAGATCTTCAGTCAAAAATAATAGTATTTATCATAAAGAAGCAGAAGAAAATTATTTTAACATAAATTTCACAAATGAATAAAAAGTTATAATGTATGGCTTTGGTGATGTGGAAAATCCTGATCATGAATCAGTCGAATTATTACAGAAATATGCAATTAAATATATACTAAACACTTATTATGCAGCATATCGAAGAAATAAAAAGAAAGACTCAAATGAATTATCTTTAAGAAATTTATTATATGTATTAAAAAAAGATAAAAAATATATTATAGAATTAAAAATTTAATTCGCATTTATGAAAATGCCAAAAGCACTAAAAAAAGAAATGATCCAACTCAATTCCCATAATATATAACAAAAATAGTTAATTAAATTTATATTATATAAAATATAAAATATAAAATTTTATAAATATAGTTGAAATAACTAATATAATTATTTTTATTTTTTTACTTCTTCTTTTAAGCGCTTATCATTAACACTTAAATGGAAATCAATCATTTGCTTTTCATCTTCTTTTTTAACGGAGTAAAATTCCCTTATATAAATTTTCATATCCCTTTTTTGATCTTTTTTCATTTCTTTAACTGAGACTTCCCTATCAAGAAAAGGGAAATTTTTATCATTATCTTATTTTAATTAATCTTGTTTAAATTTCACATAATCATCATTTTCTTTCACTTTTTTATTTTTTTCTTTAAGTAACTTTTGTTCTTCTGTTTTCTAGAAATATTCTTCGCCAACTAATATTGGACTTTTTTGGTGTTTTTTTCTCTTTTTTAATTTGAATACTTCCATATTGCTTTTTATAAACCTTTAAAAACTTGATATCTTTAAAATATTCATGTTTTTTAATTTCTTCTTTGTTTATTCTTTTATCAGGATCTTCAACCAATATTTTTTGTAACAAATCTTTAATATCTCCTTCATTCCTTGGTAAATTAAAATTAATTTTATTCGCTTTAATATCCTTATACAAAATGTTAATGTCATCAACGGTAAAAGCTGGGAACCCTGATACTAATTCATATATTATTAATTCTATACCATAAATATCTCATATTTGATCCACTCCTAATCCTGCTACCATATAAGGACTTAAATACATCGGAGAATCACAAAAATTCATACCTTGTTTTCCTTTGGATATTCCATTTTTTGCTAAGTTAAAATCACAAATTTTAATGTGACCTGATTCATCGAGGATTATATTCTCCTTTTCTAAATCATGATAAACAGTATGGTGTTTATGGATATGCTCGAAGGCTAATATTACCTCTACGAAAAATAATTTTAGATTATTTATTTTTTCTAATTTATTCAAATCACTTATGGGAAAATAATCTATGGTCATATATAAATAATTAGCAGATTGAAAGCAATAATGTAAATCCAAAAAAAATTGGGAACCCTGATAAATCCTTCTTTATTCAATTTTCAATAAAAATAGTTATTATTTATAATAATAAAAAATTAAAAAAATTAAACTTATCTATTTTTAGATATTAAAAATTAGTTGGAGCCAGATTTTTTAAAATTAATCAATTATTTATAGAAATAGAATATTAATTATTTTATATAAAGGTATGTCTTTAGACATTTCAGCTGAATCAACTAAAGAGGAAATAGCTAATTATTTCCTTAAAGAATTTAAAATAAAAGAAGATAATAAAAACAATTTAATAAATCAAGATATTTCTGGGGATATTTTATTAGATCTTACTGATGCTGACTTTTATTCGTTTGGAATTAAATTTGGACCTTTATTAAAGATAAAGAAATTTATAGAGAAAAACAAAGAAAAATTAAAATCCCAAAAGGAAATTAATGAAAAAATTACTGCTAAATCCACTGTCGAAGAAGTCAAAAGCTTTTTTGAAAGATGTCTTAATTTCACAGGAGATATCACTCTCGAAGGAAAAGGATTAATTGAATTAGATAAAGAAGGAATAGAACAATTAGGATTAAATCTTGGACAGAAAATTAAATTATTTAAATATATTAATTACTTTAAAACTCTTAAAGAAGAACCTGAACAAGAAGACTATCCATTAATTACTAAAGATAGTACAGAAGAAGAAGTATCTTCATATTTAAGATTAAAAACTAAATTATCAAACGAATCCATTGAATTTTTAGGTCTAGATGGAAAAGGTCTTTTTATGTTAGAGGAAGGAGATATTGAGCAAGCAACTGAATTAAAAGAGGATGAAAAAGAAAGGCTTAGAAATACCCTTAAAGAACTTAAGGATCAGTCAAATCTTAAAATATATAAAAATAGTACTAAGGAAGAAGTTGCAAATTTCCTTAAAATTAAATTAGGTTTTTCAGATAAAGTGATAGAAGAATTAGACTTAGATGGTGAAAGTATCTTTGAAGTAGAATTATCAGCTTTTGACGAATTTACAGGAATTAATGAAGAAGAAAAAGAAAAACTAAAAAATCTTTTAATTGAGATTAAATCAAAATCAGAACCTCCACCTGAACCAGAAATTGTCGTTACTAAAAATAGTACACAGGAAGAAGTAGCCAAATTTTTAGAAATGAAATTACATTTTTCTCAAAACTCAATTAAAGAAATGGAACTTGATGGAGAAATCTTATTTGAATTAGGACCTGATGCTGTTAATGATATAAATATTAATGATGAAGAAAAAGCAGCATTAAAAGAATTCTTGATGACAATTAATCCCAAAAAAGATGAAAATAAACCAAAAGAGCTGGAAATTAAAATTAATTACCAAAGTAATAAGGAAGATGTTGCTAAATTTTTAAAGGAAAAAATAAAATTAAAAGAAGAAACCATAAAAAAATTAGATTTTGATGGAGAAACTCTCTTTTTAATGAATGAAAAAGATATAAACGAATTAATTGTAATTTCTAAAAAAGAAAAAGAGGCATTAAATAAGGAATTAAATGAAATTAATATAAAGATTACTGAAGAAAGTGATAATAAAGAAGTTTCTAAATTTTTGAAAAATAGTTTAAATTTAGAAGATAAATCTATTGAGAATATAGATTTGGACGGAAAAAATTTATTATCATTAAAAGAAGAAGAAATAGATGAAGTAGATAATATATCAGAAGAAGATAAAAGCAAGCTAAAGAAATATATCAATTTAATAAATATATCTGTTTCTAAAGAAAGTAACAAAATAGAAGTAGCTAAATTTTTAAAAATAAAACTATCTTTTTCTTATAAATCTATAAAAAAATTAGATATTGATGGAGAAGATTTATTTTCCTTGGAAGAAGATAAAATAGATGGAGATGATAGAATAAAAAAAGAAGAAAAAGAAAAATTAAAAGAATATTTGAAAACTTTAAAGCCAGAAAATGAACTCAAAGAAATTAATCAAAAACATAAATATAATGTTTTTTTTATGCTAATGGTAAAAGATGATCATAAAAATTATTTAAAAATAAAAACTTTCGAAGAAAGTGGATTATTAAAAAAAGTTAAAACTGATTATATTTGTAATCTTGTTCACACTTCCGATTATTATTCAAAAAATGAATTAGTGAAATTTCATTTATATCAAGTTTATTCTGATAAACAAATTGGTAATTTATCCATAGAAATAAAAGATATTTTTTATAAAATAAGCTATAATACTCATATAGATTGCCCAAAAACTGAAGAATTTTTTTATATGAATAGTTTAGATTTTTCCCAACAAAATGTCTTCTTTGATGTTAATCCAAAGATTGCAGTAAAAGAATATTTATTATGCTTTTTTGGAGAACAAAAAATTTATTCAGAAAAATTTCACACAAAATTATTAAAAGCTATAATAAGTAAGATTTACACTTGCGATAATATTGAACTAATACCTAATGATATTCTAAAATTTTTTAAAAAATGTTGTGAAAATAAAATAGAAATAAATCAAATTGATTCTTTGGAAATAAGAAAAGATAAAGAAATTAGTGAATTAAATAAAGAATATTATATTTTGGATGAGGATTTGGATAAAATCAAAAACATAAAAAAAACAAAATTTTTGCAACTGTTAATAGAAATATTTGCAATTAATGATTGTAATTATCTTTTTCAATTAATGAAAGGTAAATACGGAAAAGAATTTTCTAGAGAAATATTAGATTTAATAATTAATAATAAAATTAAATTCAAAGATTTATCAATTAAAGATGAAAAACAATTAATCCAATTTCAAAAAAATTTATTAGAAATAGCAGATAAAAAAGACGAAATTATTTTTATAATTAAATTATCAAAAAGTCTCTTTAAAAACTTAGTTTTTATTAAAGATAATTTTAAACCGATAACTAAACTTTTGGAAGATAAAGCAAAAGTTTATCGTTGGAATGCTACTAATTATCAATTAAGTCTAGAAAAACCTGATGATAAAGATGATATTGATCAAATATTTATAGTCTTATCTGACATTATGAAATTATTAGAAAAAAAAAATTATAAATTATTGAATTATGAAGAAATTTTTGAGGATTTATTAAATGTATTTTCAAATAAAGATTTAAACGATTTGTGCAAATTGCATAATATATTAGAAATAATGAAAAATGAAAAAATAAATTACAGACTCATTGAAAAGTTTTATAACCAGATTCATCAGAAAGGGTTATTCTTAATAAAAAGTAAAAATTTAATACCCGAAGAAATCATAAAATTTATTTCTGTTCAAGATACTTATTATTTCTCGAAAAATTTCAAAAATAATGATAATAGAGATCCTGAAATATTTAAATATATACCAATCACCGATGAAGATCAAAATTATTTGTTAAATATTAAATTAATTAAGGATAATAAGTTATCCACAATTTTTTCTGGTAATCGTAGAATGCAAACAAAATTTTATAATATAATACTGGATCAAATGAAAAAAGTCCGAGATTTTAAAAGCTTATTTGCTATTTTCCAGGTTAATTCAATCGATAATGAATTTACTCTTTTAATAAATGCAAAATTTAAAGAAATAATTTTCACTGCCTTAGATGATAAGCCTGAAGATTTGTTCGGAATATTTGACAATTGGCTTAAAGTAAACGATTATTGTCGATTGGATTTGGGTTATGTGATAGATTTATTAGAAATTAATTATGATTTAACTTCGAAATACTTTTTTTACTTATTGAAAGTGAAAGAAATGCAATTTATTACTGAGAAAATAAAAAATTTAATAATAAATTTCTTTCTAACGCAAAACAAAGAAGGTACAAATAATGCAGAGTCTTTAATATCTTTATTATTAATTGCACCAAATAATAATTACTTACTTTACTTTTTAAATCAATTAAATAACCAAATAATGACAGAAAAAGATTTTTATCAAAAGGAAGAAACTCCAAGTTACTTATTATTTAAATTATTTTTCGAAAAATGTAATGATTTACTGAAAAATAATGAAATAGCAAAAGGAGAATATTTATTCAAAACAATATTAATTAAAAATAAAATATTAAATGATTTACATAATAATGATGTACAATATAATATAGTGAATAATTTAATGTCTGTTAATGATGAAAGTTTTTACAAAAAAATTTTGGTAATAACAGAAAATAGAAAGGAAGCTGATAATATTTATAATAAATTTAAAGGGAATATGAATTTATGTGATCAAAAATTTGATGATTTGAGAATGATCGAAGATTTTTATACAACTTTTTATAGTTCAACTAAAGAAAATGTTATAAATTTAATAAAACAAAAAATGATAGAATTAAAAAATAGTAATATATCTGAAATAATTAAACCCAAAAATATTTTTGAGAATAATAATGAATTTAATTTCGAAGAAGCTAGAGAGGAAAGTAAAAATATAAAATATAAAAATTCTTGCTTTTTTATGGCCATATATATCAAAAATAAGGATAATCAAGGAATTGATTCAGAGGATAAAATATATAAAGATACTGTTAATGATTTCAAAGAAACTTTAACAAGGATAATTCAACAAAAAGATACAAAAGAACCTTTTTTTGAAATTAAAAATATTGATCAAATTATGAAAGCTACTAAAAACCCTCAAAATGATATGAAAAAAGAAATAGAATTTATAGAGAAAGAATTCACAGAATTAGGGAAAAAGGATTATATTAAAAATGACTTGTTAAATGATTTAAATAATTTTTCAAAGAAAGATAAGATAAAAAATATTTTACAAGGTGTAACTGAGCTAATTGAATCTTATAAAGAATTATCAGGAATTCAATTAACAGGCTTTATGAATAATTTAAAGCAAACCAATGAAGCAATTAAATCAAAAGGAGTTAGCGGGGAAGACATTAAAAAAGCAAAAGATTTTCTTTCAAAATATCAATATGACATAGAAAAAGAATCTGCTCTGTTTGATTTCTACCAATCATTAGTTGATCAAAAGAAATCTATCCTATTTCTCAAGACAATAAAAGAAAAAAATTTCGATATAAGATACTTGAATGAATTCATAGATGAAAGTGAATCATCAAATTTACAAAATTCTGATATAGATAATTTAATATATATAAACATGTTCTTCAATAAGCTTGTAAAGGATAAAAAAATTAATTCAGACGAAAAATTTTTTATTTCATTTAAAAAAGAATTCGAAAAGGAAAAAGATATTGATATAAAATTAAATAATTACCTTAAATCATATGGAGAAATAATAGAATTATATCAATCATATAATGAAAATCCAGAAATGACTATCGAAAAAATATCTAAATTGTTAAAGGATTCTTCAGTCAAATTATTTAAAGATGAAAAAATGAATAGCTTTACTTTTTCTATCCAATATAAAAAGCAAGGAAATAATAATGCTAAAGCGGATATTAATGAATTAGATGAATTAAGAAATAAAATTTTATTATCTAGTTCTAATACAAATGTTGTTCGTAATGAAAATGATAATGACCAAAATGTTTTGGATAAAGCTAAATTAACTAAAGATTTTGTTAATTTAATTGATAATATAAAACAATTAAATCAAACTTTGAATAGCCTTTTAAAATCGGGATATTTCCATATAAAAGATATCTCACTTAAAATTCAAAATGGAAAAGCCTTTGATGAAAATGAGATAAATAAAGATTTACAAAAAATTATGAATGAGTATAATAAAATAAATAATGATTATAAGTATGATTTAATAGAAGGATATAAAAAATATCCTATTTTAAGATTCTTTTCAGGCCAGCAATTTATATTACTTTACGAGAAAACAAAAAATAAAGAAATTGATATTACTTCGATTATAAATTCCGTCACTATGAAAAATATTTTTAATCCAAATGTTGATTATAAATATGATAATAAATTGAAAGAATTGGAAAATATTAATAAATATTTAGAAAAGTTATTCAATAAGTATAATATTAATGTCAAAGATTTATATGAGAAAAATAAGGTTTTACCTGAAATGAATTTAAAGCCGGGATTATATAGAAAAATCAAAGTTGGAGATAATAATGATTTAATTGATAATATTTTAAATATTTACCAAAATTTAACTACAAATGTGCCTATAATAAATACTTTATTATTATGTAATGAGGATACTTCTATAGAAAAAATTGAAGCCTTCTTAAATAGAGCTATATTGTGTGAAGAACCTGTCTTATTCATAATTTCAAATATGGAACTTTTAGATTTTCAAACAGTGAATTCTTTAGTAAAAAAATTAAAAAGTCTTTATGATTCCAAAAAAAGACAGATAAATTCTTACCTTTTATTTTTATATGAAAAAATAGATTCAGGTCTTGTTAGAGATTTAGAAAAATTAATACCAGAAAGAAATATTTTAAATAATTATTTCATGAAAAAACCACAAAAACCCAACGAAGAATTAGAAAAAATAGAATTATATTCAGCCATTTTTTCAGGTTATGGGAAAACATATGAAATAAAATATAAAATTAAAAATAAAAATGGTGAATATAAATATTTGCCAATAGGGGGTTCTTTTTCAAGAAATTATGTCATAAATAATTTGAATAATTTAAAAATAAATTTCCAAAATGTAAAAAATATATATTTGCATTTAGATTTATCAGAAACAGACAATGATGATTTAATGAATGAAGTATTATTTAAATTAATAATTCTTCGTTGTTTAGATTCAAATGAAAAAATATTTTATTTAGGTCACGATATTAATATCATGATAGAAATACCAAAAGGATTTGTCGAATTCGATAAAAAATTTAAATTACTAAATTTATTCAAAAAAATTCATATAGAGAAATTATGTCCTTTAAGATTAGAAGAAGGAAAACATTTGATAGGTGAATCTGACATTGCAACAGTGGCTGAGGTTTTAGATTATTATGATAACAAAAGGATAGGAAGAGAAAATATAGACTTAACTGCCCCTATTCAAAAAACAGCAAAGCAATGTGAGCAAATAATAGATAAGCATTTTAATGTCGAAAACCAGAGTTATTATCAAAAAATGAATTTTATAAAAATATTATCGGTTCAATTCAAAAAATTCACAAAGAATGTATTTTTTGATTATAATTTAATGCAGCAAGATGGAAAAGGCTCAATTATAGAAAGAGCAAGAGTTTCTGTCATTTCCAATTTTATTTCTTTGACAAAAGTTTTTACTCGTTCGCCTTTTGATGGAGTTCTTTTGAGCCAAAATAAATCAATGGAAATATTTGGAAATTATAATGAAGATCAAGCAATTGAAGAGGGAGTAATGAAATTGGCTGATGAAAATGAAAAAAAAGAAATTTTTTCTTTTAAGAAAATAAAACCAAGTTTAGTATTTTTTAATATGGATGGAGGTTCATTGAGTATTATAACAAATAACGATAAAAATGAAAAAGAATATCAGGATTTAAAAAATTTATGGAATTCGCAAAATGTAAACGAAAATGAAGTCAGAGAGTTAATAGATTACAAAAATATGCAACATGAAGCATTCTTGGAACAAATAAAGAGTTTATTTTCTTTAGATTTGATGAGTATTGATGACCTCAGAAAAAAATGTGAAGATTTAGGTAATTATATTTTTGTTGCAGATAACTTTATAAAAATGGTCCGTATCTTACTTAATATCGAAGCTAAAATTCCTGTGATTCTTATGGGTGAAACTGGAGTAGGAAAAACCAAATTATTAGAAATGCTTGCGACATTGTATGGGAAAGGAAAACTTAATTGGCATAGGCTTCAAATTCATGCAGGAACTACGGATAAAAAAATAGTTGATTTTATTGAAGAAGTAACCGAAGAAGAAAAAGAAAAAAATCAGAAAGATATTGTATGGATATTCTTGGATGAAATTAATACATGTAATTCTCTCGGGTTAATTACTGAAATTATGTGTAATCATACTTATTTAGGAAAAGAAATAGATGATAGGTTTGTATTTTTGGGAGCTTGCAATCCTTATAGAATTATGAATAAAAAAATGAGAGAAAGTGGATTGGTATATTATAATATGAAAGAAAAAAATAAATTGAATAATTTAGTATATACTGTAAATCCTCTGCCACATTCTTTGCTCAACTTTATTTTTGATTTCGGTTCACTTCTACCTGAAGACGAAAAAAAATATATTAAAAATACTGTTATTTCAATTTTAAATAGAATAAGAGGAAAAATAATTCCAGACATTAATGATAATGATTTAAACAAAATAAGAGACGAAACAATAGAGAGTATATCAATTTGTCATGATTATATAAGGGAAATATATGATAAATCATCAGTTAGTATGAGAGAAATAAGAAGATTCGGAATATTTTTTGAATATTTCATAAAATATTTTAAAGGTAAAGGATATGATAAAATGAAATTTAGTTTGAATATGACTTTATATTTATGTTATTATTTGAGAATTAATGATAAAGAAAACAGGGAAGAATTGGTTAAAAGATTAAATAAATTTTATAAAATAAGCTTTTTAAAATTACCTGAAAGTGAAACTAGAAAAATAACTAGAGAGATGTTAATCGAAGAAAATAAAGGAATTGCTCTAAATAGGGCATTAAGAGAAAATTTATTTACTTGCTTTGCTTGTATTGAAAATACTGTACCCGTAATAATTGTTGGAAAACCTGGCACTGGAAAATCTTTAAGTTTCCAAATTTTATTTAATACATTAAAAGGAGAAAACTCAGAAAGTATTATGTTCAGAGACAGAGGAAAATTATATAGATATTATTACCAAGGTTCAGATACAAGTACAGCTGAAGGTATAGAACAAGTTTTTGCAAAAGCCTTAAATGCCAAAAAGAAGGCTCCAAATAGTAATAATATAAATTTAGTCTTCTTTGATGAGATGGGATTGGCCGAAAGATCTAGTAATAATCCTTTAAAAGTTATTCATTTCTTATTAGAAAAAGATGAAAAAGATTCTGTACCATTTTTAGGAATATCAAACTGGAGATTAGATGCCGCTAAAATAAATCGTGCATTGAATTTGTCAATTACAGATTATGATGTAAAAGACTTAGAAGAAACTGCAATATCAATTGCTGCAGCGCTTGATTTAGACTTGTCTAATAAATATAAAGACTTTTTTGAAACTTTAGCTAAAACTTATAACGAATTTATTTTATTAAATCAGGAAGGAATAAGAGAAAACAAAGACTTTCATGGTAATAGAGATTTTTATAATTTGATCAAAACTGCCATGAGGGAATTGATCTCCAAAAAAGAAGAATTAAACAAAAATGAAAGTAAAGTACTAACAGAAATAGGTTTGTTATCTTTAAGTAGAAATTTTGGTGGGTTGGAAACTTCAACATCAAAAATAATAGAAATATTTAAAAAATTATATGCGGATAAATTTGATCAAACTGTTGAAATATCGGAAGGTTTTTCTGTTTTAGATGCGATAAAAAAAAATGTATGTGATCAAAATAGTAGATATTTAATGCTTATATCTGAAGGAAATGATGCAAGTCATATAACTAAATATTTATTGGATTCATTAGGAAAAAGACATATTGAATTAATAGGTACTAAATATAAAAAAGATTTAGGAAGATATAGTGAAGAAATTTTGAATAAAATAAAATATATAATGGAAACAGATAATGTCCTTATATTAAGAAATTTAGATATGATATATCCTTCTTTATATGATTTATTCAATCAAAATTTCACTATTATGGGAGATAAAAGATATGCGAGAATTGCTTTCGAATATGCTAAAATATCCTCAGAAGTAAATAAAGATTTTCATGTTGTCGTTATTGTTAATAAAAATCAAATTCAGAATCTTAAATTAGATCCACCATTTTTAAATAGGTTTGAAAAACATATTGTCAACTTTGAAATGTTATTGGAAGATAAAGATATTAAAATTGCAAAAAAAATATCTGATTATCTTGGATTAATTTCATCATTTAATAAAAATCCAAAATTGAAAATTGATTTAGAAAAATTATTAATTAATTGCGAACAACATAATATCGAAGGATTAATTTTTAAAATTAAAAATGATTTATTAAATAATGCTAAAAATCAATTTCAAAATAAAAATGAAAAAAAAGAAGAAAAGAAAGATGATAATTGGATTAACAAGGAGGGACAAGAATATGAAGATAATATGTGCAAAGAAATATTTAAAAAAATAGTTCCAACATTTTGCCAAGATATTATTGCTTCAATTTTAATTTTAGAAAAAAAATTGAAAAAATATAACAAATTTAAAGACATTATTGTAGATATTTATAAAAAATCAATTTCTAATAATTTCGAAATATTTTTCAAAAATTTACAGATGAAGAAAAACGTAATTTATACATTTAGTAAAATAATAATAGATGATTTATTTGATAAAGAAAAAGAAATAGAAAATAAATTTGGAAAATTCAATTCTCAATCAGTTTTAAAAGAAGCTATCGAATCAATTAATTCGGAAAACGATTTAATAAGCTTACTAAAATCATTCTCCAATGAAAACAAAAAGGTTTTTATATTACAATTCAATGAAAAAAATCTCAATAAAATAAATTCTATCAATTACGTTATTAATAACTTTAATAAAGAAATTCAAAATCTTGATGATAAAATAATAATATTATTAATTCATAAACAGAGAATAGCCAAAGAAAAAGATAATGAAAAAAAAAGAAGGAGAAGAAGAGTAATTCCTGATTATATTCCTTTTATTGACGATAATTATTACCAAATTTTCATTGATAATTTACATGGAAAAGAAAATTTAAATGTTTTACAGATAATGCAAAAGAAACAAGATTTAGCAAAGGAATATATGGAAAACTCAGATTTCATCGAAAAGAAAATATTTACTGTTTTGAATTATTTGAAATATACTGTTTTATATGAAACAAAGGATCTGAATATGAGAAATTTCACAACTGAAACTGCTGAAAAAATAATCAATAGCCAATATGTAAGACAACTTCTGACTGATAATATAAAACTTCAAGGAAAATCTGTAAAGAATGTAATTGAAGATGTTTTCGTTACTGATATTATTGAAATAAATGATGTTGACTTTTTCGAAGTTATAAATTCTAAACTTGGTAATTTCTTTTCTAATTATTTGCTTAAAATAGTATATTTCAGTTTGAAAGATTCAGTCCTCAATACTTTATTAAATAATACTCATTTTGATTTAATCACAAATAATAAATATTTCCAAAATTTTATTCATGGATATTTTGAAATAATTGAATTTATAGGAAATCCACCTAGAATGTTTATTAATGCCAATGAAATAAATATTTTCAATGGATTAGAAATTCCAAAAAGTAAAACTGCTTTTGAAATATTGATTAAATATATAACAGATGATATTGCTTTTAGATATATTAATAATGAGCAAAATTTAAGGAAATATATCAAAAAAGAAGAAAAAATCGAAGAAAATATAGAAAAATATTATAAAAATTTGGAAAGATATGAAGAAAATGTAAAAATAGAAATTAATAAGCATGATTTATTAAAGAATATATTTAATCAAAATGATGAAGAAATTAAAAAAATCTTTTTTGAAGATTATTTCATATATTTCATATGCAAATACTTAGAAAGAAAGAATATCAAATATGAACTTAATGAAAAAATTTTAAGTTTCTTCAAATTAATAATCAAAATAAAATTGAGTGATTTGAATAATCATCAATATGAATTTAATTATTCTCAAGAAGAATTTATAAAAATTATTTTGTTTACTCAAGGTTATAAAGAGGATATAAAAAGTCTTTTTGATATTTTTGTTGAAATGCAAAAATATTGTAATAATATAGAAGAACTTATGACAAAAGTTTTAGAAAAAAATGAATTTAAATTTGAAATATCACCAAGAAATCCTAAATATAGGAGAATTGTTAATATAACTTTCTTTAATATTTTGGAATCATTAATAAGATCCATATTATTAAGTAGTGCCAAATTATATAAAGATAAAGTTAAATTTTTTGAATATATATATTCACTTACTTCAGTAGAAGCAGGCTTTCAAAAAATTAATAAGAAATTTATTCTATATAGCAAAGAAATTTATAATATAAGAAGTCTTATTAAAATAGAAGAAGCTTTCAAAAATAATTTAGAACCATTCATAGTAAATTATGAAAAAATATTGGATAATTTATTAGATCAGTCAATACTATTTTATGAAAATAATTACAACAATTTATTCAATAAAATTTTAGATTTAATTAAAATATTTGATGAGCTATTTGAAGATAAAAATGAAGAATATAAAAATCTAATGTTTTTCATTTATCGACAGCAATATAGGAATATTTATGCAGAGGAAATCCGTATAAAATTTGTCGAAAATTTCTTTAAAAATAAAGTCCTTCTTAAAAAATCGAAACTATTTTTAGCTGAAATACTAAAATTTTTGATGCCAGAAGTTTATGATCCAAAGAAAAATAAGGACAATTTAATTAAAAACTTTATGGATTTGGAAAATGAAAAGTATAAAAAGTTGAAAAATTTAATAAATATAATAAATAATATAAATTCACCAGAATTTGACGAAATTTTATTATATTTCTTAGAAGGCCAATGTCAGATTTATTTCAAAGCAATTCTTTCAAAAAACAAAAATGAATATAATCAAAAATGTTGTGAAGAATTACTTTTAGATGTTTCTTTAGAATATTTAAAAAAATCCATTCAATATTTATATGAAAATAAAAATAATAACAAAAATAATTTATTAAAATTATATTCAATTGCTTATATTAAAATATATTGTTATTATTATGTCGAGATTAACTTTAATAAATTCGATAATATCAATTGGGATATAATCAACAGAATATTGGATGATAAAGATGAAAATAATGAATCAATAAGAAAAATGAGGAATTTATATATTTGGAGATTATATTGCAAAAAGTTCGAAAATTTCGACCAATTTGAGAGTTTTAATTTTGAAAATAAAAAAATCACTATTTATAAGGAATTACTTCCAATTTTACAAGAAGAAAAAAATAAACCTAAATATATTTTCAAAAATTGTTTTATTACTTCTAATAATTTTGAGAATTACAAAAAATTAACCTCAGATACGGAACAAAAAATAAAAATAAAATATGAGGATTATAATAATAATTTTGATTTATTATATTCATTTTTAGTTAATAAAATAATTTCCTATATTTATGGGAGTGAAAAAAATACTGTTAAAAATAAAATGAAAGAAATATATAATGAATCAAAAGATAAATTATTGTTTGGAAAAGAAGGAAAAATTTTATATAATTATTTATTAAATAATGATTTATTTGAACAAAATATCGTTAAAAAAATCACTGATAAAGAATTATCACAAAATGAATTTGAAATTTTATTATATTCAATGCGATTCATTTTCAATACTCAGATAAATAATAAAAAATGTTTTTACAATGAAATACTTAAAAAGAATACCTATGATTTCATTAATAATAATTATATTCCTGGAAGTTATCCTGCCAAAACATTGTTTGTTCAGGCTTATTATGATTTAGAACAAAAATTACAACAAAACAGAATGGGTATGGGATACTATGTTTGCAAAGATTGTGGCTTTTTCTATGAAGTTCCTCCTTGTACTTTTCCTATGAGTAAAGGAAAATGTCCATTCATGCATGATATTGGGGGAGAAGAACATGTTCTTGCTAAAAAAGATATTAGAGTATTTTATCAAGATGGAGATTATGAGCAATTTGCTAATAATTGGAAAGGCTATGATAAATGGCTTAATTCATTTGTCCATACAACTTTGAGAGGATTTAAGGCTGAATATGTTGATAAAAATTTAGCAAAACCTAGAAAAGGAATTATTCTTTCTGATATAAAAGAAGTCGAAAAAAATAATCCAATAAGGGATATACATATAATATCATTCAGAATTTTGCATTTTGTATTATATTCATATTTATTAGGAAGTCAAATCTTAGGAAATATAAACGAACAACAAATTCTAACAATTGAAATTGATGGAATAGTTCCTCAAACTTTGTTTAATATTCTAAAAAAAGATTGGGAATTATTAGATTCTTCTTTGGGTGAATTAGGCATAGAAAATATTCAGACATTTTTTAACATGATCTTTGATAAATTAATAGATCTAATTAGTGGTTTAGATGATGCAAGCACAGAAGAAAAATTTTTAGCATTTGAAAAAAGAGTTAATCAATTCATCACTGAAATAATTTTGAATAAAGATACTTTAAAAAAATTAAACGATGATTATCAAGATATGATTAACAAATTATTAAGCTTCGATCCTAATAGTATGAAAGAAATTATTCTTGGAAATTATGATCCTTCAATTTATGATCAAAAATTATATCCTGATATTCAATATTATTCTGTTTCAAATATTCAAGATTATGAAACTTTCATTAATAAATTTAAGGCCTCAAAAGAAAATGAAAACAAATACTTTTTAATAAATACTTTAATTAAGAAAGATGATGACTTAACTCAGGATATTATTAACATGAAAAACTTGACAAATATAAATAAATTATCAAATACTTTATTAAATATATATTCATATAAAATAAGTAGAGAAGATGGAAAAAAATTTAAATTAAAAGAACAATTAAATAACATCATTCAAACATATAACGAGATGAATCCATTAAAAATAGATAAAGAACAAAAATTCATTGAAGAATTTATTGACCCATTTATTAAAAGTTGGGATTTGATAAAAGCAAAATCTGTCCAATATAAATGTAGATTATTAAGAGATTTAGAAGCAGGTGAGAAACCTCTAGATATGAATATAGATCTACCATTATGCTTCTTCTTAGTGGATGATGGAGACAAAGATGGCGGTATGTTTTTAGCTTCTGCATACCAGCATTTGATCGATTGGCAAAATAATTTTATTAATATAATTATTGGTAACAATAGATTAAAAGGAATACATAATAGTTATGTTTCCCAATTAGATCAAGAAGTCGATATCCAAAATGCAACACAAGATGAAATTATAAATATAAATGATGAAGTTTATAAAACTTTAAAAGATTCGATTTTTATTACATCAATGAGAAATATATTCGACAAAGATAATAAAATCAACTATAAGAATTATAATGATATAATATATAATTTCGATTACATAGAAGAAGAGTTGGGAAAAGTCATTTTACCGGGAATTAAAAAGTTCAAAAAGGATAAAATTAAATTTATTACCTATTTATATGAAGGACTTAGAGGAGGAAATAGTACTGTATTGGTTGATTATAATTTAAAATATCAACAGAGGCAATTAACCGAAGAAGAAAAAAATGAAATAATTAAATTATTGGAATTAAATAATAATAATAATAAATTTTATAATGATGTTTTTTCTTCTTCGCAAATACTTATGAATGAAGTACTTAAAGAAAATTACGAAAAAAATCATTTGATATATAAAATAATTGAAAATTTACCAGGATATATCATACTCAATCCTAATCTTATAAAAATGTTAAGAAATACATATGAATTCGGGAACAAAGAGATATTCTCAATAGATTCTCTTGTTTCAATTTTTGAGCATTTTGAGGCCTTATGTTGGAAATCAATAAAAGAAAATATCCCCATGGATTATAAACTTAAATTATCAGATGAATGTAAGAAATATATCACAGAATATTTTGAAGCCAATAAGGATAAAGAAAAATTAATTAATATCAAAAATTTCACCAAATCTTTAAGACAATTAATTTCAAGATCTATCGCAGGCTCAAGGGAAGAAGCTGATATAAAAACAGATGCTCAATTAAAGCTATATATAGGTAGAGAAGATTTATGGCCAAAAGAATTTATTGGTAATGATGATTTTATTGGAGAAATTTTTGTTATATGTAAAGATGATGTTATTGTTGGAAATTGTTTTGATTTATATAATTTATTAGACGGAGATGGAATTTTGAATAATGAAATTAATCCCAATAAAAACGAAATGAATAATGATGAACAACAAAATAATGAAGATCAGGAAAATGTAAGGGATGATGACTTTGAAGAACAAGAAGATGATGGATTTGAGCCTGAACTCTAAAATAATTAAATAAATTAAATTAAATTTAAATTAAAATACTTAGGTTAAAAATTAATAAATTTATTATCTAAATAATCTACATTTATATTGGACAGATTTTGCTTTTATCAAATCCCAACTTTTAATAAATGGGTCAATAAATTCTTCAATGAAT
>JAJNAA010011996.1:0-18142 GCA_023807345.1 Entodinium bursa | reverse complement strand
AATCAAATAAAAAAGGAAGAAAATAAAAAAGCAAATAATGAATTTAATTATTATATTCCAGTTTATGGAGTTTTATTGAATTCATTTTCTTTATTAAATTTATTTTTATAATCTGGATTTTGATATGAACTTCTGATTTTTGGGCTTATAATTTTATTATTAATATCTTCATAGTTGAAGAAATTTATTCTATTTTTATTTGAATAAATTTCATCTAATTCTTCTAATTCATTTTTTTCTATTATTTCTTCAAAATTAAAAGATAATTTTTTCTTTAATACTTTATCACTTGATTTTTTTAAATTTTTTTTATCTTGTTTTTGTAATTCAGAAATAATTTTTTCAGAAAAAGTATCAAGTCTTATTCTACCTAAATCCAATGTATTTCTTTTTTTTGATTCTATTTCCAATCGGTTCATCCTTGGTTTGACATCTTTTTCATTTATATTATTTTTTATTTTATTTAATTTCTTTTGGTTCAGATTAAAAGAATGAACATTATGCACTATATAATTATTCTTTGAAAATTTTTTAATATTTTTATGTTTTTTAAGATATTTTTTCAGCAAAACTTTTTGATTTTTAATGTCAATTTTTTCTTTTGTTAATGAAATTAGATTATTTGGCAATGAATTTTTTAATTTCCTTTCTTGATTTGTACTCCATTCATATGGAAGAAATAAATTAAAATCTATTTTATTTATTTTAAAATACCAAATACAAGACCAAAATAAATTATTATAATTTTCTTTGAAATTAGGAACAAGAAGCATTTTTGATTCACTTCTATAAAATATATCTTTTAAATTATTTTTAATTTCATAAGTCGAAAGTAAAGTAAATTCAGAAATAATACTTGTGCGATAGTCCTCATTTTTTTTCCTTATTAATTCACTTCCTAATGAAACAAGTAATTTAGGTATTATTTCCTTTTTACATAAAGGACATTCTGTCCAAAATATATTTTTTTTCATATTCTTATAATTAAGACTTAATTCTAAAATATCTATTTCTTTAAAACATTCCTGACATGTTTGTTTTTTGTAAAAAACAACTTTATCACCTAATATATTAATATCATTATGTGATTGAAAAGTTCTTTTAAGATGGGAATCAGAATTTGAAAATAATGAATTAGATGAAATATCTTTTGATTTTCTTACTTTTTTCATTTTTAAAATTTTATTTACTAAAGAAAAAATATAAGAATTTGGAGTCATTTTATATTGAAGTAGTTTTTCATATAATGTCATTATCTTATCGTTTTCTTTCAGTTTTTCTAAAGCTTCAAATAAATGTTGAAATATTTCAATTTCAAAACGACTTATTTTATCCAAAATTTTTATTAATTGAATAAAAGCATTGTCTTTTTCAGAAGAATCAAGATACCAATAACAAAAAGCCCATAATTCTACATAAACTAAATATATATAATTTTCCATTTCTTGATTAATTTTATTATTATTCTTTTTTGTAGAATTATTCATAATTTGAGATAATATATCAGAATTTATCCTGTCAATATTTGAATATATATCTGGGGATATATAATATTCATCTAATGTCTCCGTTTCGTAAAAATTTTTGTTCAAAATAGGAAATATAATATAATTAAATAAATAATCTTTATTACCTGAATTTTCATTTTTTTCTTCTATTATTTTTTCACCATACAAAATTAATTTATTTCTTTCTGTTTCATCTACAAATAATTTTTTTTCATATTTTGATAAGGGTTTTGCCTTAGGAATTTCATATTTATTACTATATTCATATTCTTTCGAATTTAATAGTATTATCTTATTTTTTTGTTTACTTTTTTTATTTTTTTTATTTTTTTTTTGTATTATATTTTCATCAAAGAAAAGAATCTCTAAATTTTCTTTTTTATTTTTAGGGATTAATTTTTTAGTAATGAAATCACAAAACATTTGAGTTTCTAATAATTTTAAATAAAAATCTTTATCATTATAATGTGCTTCAATAAAATCATCTATTTTAAATATAGATTTAATACCTGATATTGTTAATTTTTTCATAAAATAATCTTTATTTAAATAAATTTCATAATCATCCATCATTTTAATAAAAAGATCGAAAAAAGCTTTTCTTATTTTTGAACTATTTATTATATTTTTTTCAATATTTAAATTTTTATTTAATTCATCAATGAGAGGTTGATATAAAAATTTAGGAATATTTGGTAAATTATCTTTTCCTATTCTTTTAACACTTTTTCTATCTAAATCTATTATTAATAAATTTAAACCAATTGAATCTATTTTATTTTTAGTAAAGAAATATTGAGAAAATTTTGTATTAATGCCTAAAATAAAAGGAGAAATACTTTCTAAAACATCCAAAGCTTCTTTAGGAATTGATGAAGATATTTGAAATGAATATTGAAAAGGAAAAAGAAGTGAAATTATTCCATGAATAAAATAAGATATTTCACTTATATTTTCACTAAAAAAAACTATTTTTGATTCAAATAAAACATTAAAAAAAATAATTAAAACCTTATTAATACTAAATTTTGAAAATATTAATTTCAATTGTTTATCCAAATTAGAAAGCTCATTCATTTTTTCTTTTTTAATTATTATTTTTTCGTAATTTTTATTTAAATTATAATTTATTTCAAATATTCCCCTTGGTGGAATAGGAATATTTAACAATATATTTAATATTATTTTTTCTAAAGGAATTTTTTTTGGAGTTTTATCCAAATAATAATGATATATTTGCTTTAAAATTTTTTCTTGTTCTATAAAAATAGGTTGTGTTGATACCAAACAAAGAATTTTAGGAAAATAATATTTTTTAAAATTTTTTAAATTTTTGGAATTATCCTCTTTTATTTCAAATTCTGATTTATTTCTTCCATATTCAATTACATTTTTTAAATCATTTTCAGATTTATATTTTTTTCCTTTTTTTCCTGTTCCAAAAATTTTCCAAGAATTATGATATTCATCTTCTAATAATTTTTTAATTTCATTTTTTAATGAAAAATATTGTTCTAAACTTTCATAAATTTTTAAGCAACTAACATATTTTAACAAATAATCCATGGAAAAAAAAGAATTATCCAATATAAAATGAAAAGTTTCAGGTTCAGGTTTGGATTCAAATTCTTCTAATTTATATTCTTTTTGAAAACATAAATCAATAATTGATGAATGAATATCAATATGAGATTTTTTAATTGGTGGAAATTTAGATAATATTTTTGGGCTTATTTCATCCTTTATAAAAAAGGTGTTAAGTTCTTCTATATTTGTATTATATAGATAATTATTAAGTGATACCCTTGGATCTACTCCTATTACTATAAAATAATCTTCTAATGTTTCTGATTCGTTATATTCATTTTTAATATTTTTCATTTTATTAAATTCATTTTAAAATTATTTTTAAGTAAATTATAATAAAAAGATTATTAAATTATATAAATAAAAATTAAGAATAATAAGATATATCACTATTCGTTATGCAGACCCAATATGTGCAATGGATTTATCAGATAAATGTCTTTTATATGGGACTATGCTTGGAACAGCAGCATGCTATTTAATAAATCAAAGAAAATTAATAACATTATCAGATTCACAAGAAGAACATATAAGTGGAGTCAAAATTCAGGAAAATAAAGGGAACCAAAAAGATAATAAATTAATTGTATGTATAGGAGATAATAAAATATTATCATTTAACTCAGTATCAGAAAATTTGAATGAAATTCCCAAATATGAAGAAATTAACAATTATCCAAATGAAAATGAACATTTTAAAAAATGTGAAAAATGTTTCACTATGCTAAAAAATGAATATTTAGTTCGTACATTTATTGAATTTCCAACTGAAGTAAAAACTCCATCAAGTATGTTTAATACTGAATTTTCAATTAAAGATATAAAAAATTTGAATTTACCAGAAATTCAAGGTAATATTGAAATGAGTAATTACTCTGTTCCTTTTGATTTTGATGGAGAAAAATATGTTTTAGTTGATTTTCTGGAAGAAAAAAAAAGAAATTTTCAAATTTTTAATATAAAAACTCAAAATTATATATTAAATTTTGAAATAGAAAAATTTAAAGAAAAAATAGGACATATAAGTTTATTACAATTATTAAAAAATGATATGATTTTCCTTGTTAGAGATTATAACATTTGTGAAATTAGAAATTTAAATTTTGATGTATTAAGAACTTTTAATTTAAATGGATATGAAATTTTGGCATTTGATATATTTTATGAAGATGAAAATAATTCTGATAGTTTGAATATTTATTTATTAGATTTGAGATGTAATATAATAAAATATACATATAAAAATAGTAAAATGACATATTTAATGAATTTGGAAAATATAGATATAGATCAAGTTATTAAAGATCAAAAATTTTTTTCTATGGGATATCCATATTATATAAAAGTATCTAAACAATATATGGCTATTTCTTCTGATTATGGTTGCATTCTTTTGCAATATAATTTTATTTAAAACAATTATAAATCTTATAAAAGTAATTATTACCACAAAATACTTCAAATAAATATATTTATTTTAATCATCATTAAATAAATAATAATAATATTTCCCTTATTTTTAAATTAATTATATTTATTAAAATTAAAGAATTTTTTTATATATATAAACATATAATTTAATTTATAAAATAATAGAATAAATCTTTAAATAAAAGATTTAAAAATTTAAATAAAAATTTAAAATTTAAAAATGGCAACATATATAAAGAGAGAAATATCAGAATGGAATACATCAGATTTGAGTAGATGGCTTATAGATAATAAATATCCTGGAATATCTGAGCTTTGTCAAAATAATTCAATATCAGGATATGATTTATTTTATATAACAGATGATGTATTAAAGAATGAATTAGGACTTAATTCATTTCATGAAAGAAAAGTTGCAATGAAATTAATAAAAAAATTAATATATGAACATTTAAAATTAAATATAATAAATTCAAATGGAGATAATGTAATACTTACATTAGATAATAATCCTAATACTTCTTTAGGTGAATTAAGTGAATATATTGGAGGAATGTTTAATATAAATCCTAAAGATATTTTATATAAAGACACTTCTAAAACAGAAGTTTTATCTCCTTCTGTGAAAATAGTAGAATTATTAATATTATATCCAAGATTGTACAAAACTTTGAATGTCTTTAATATGAAAGATTATCGTCAATCAAATTATAATGGAAATAATAATGAAATAAATGAAAATATTGAATCAAAGGGTAATGAATATATTATCAATATGAATAATAATAGTGCAAGAGAAGGCCGAAATTCAATGAATGATTCTGAATATCAAAAGTCAAATATAATTAATAATAATAAAAACAAAAATATCAAAATGAATTTTGATTATAAAATAGATAGAAATGATGTAGATGATGAATATAATAATATGAATAAAAAGAAGAAGGAAATGAATGATATGAAAATAAAAAAAGAGAAATATAATATAGAAGAAATAAGTGACAATAATAATAGAATGTTATATAATGAAGAAAGGAATATGAAGAATAATAATAAAGAAATTATATATAATGAAGAATATGATATTAGAAATAAAGAAGAATTAAAATATTATACAAAGGATAAAAATATGAATGATAAAAATATTAGAAATAAAGAAAACATTGATAATAATTATAATGAAGAAAATAATGAAATTAATAGTAGATTTAAATATAAAACAAGAGATTATGTAGATAATGAAGAATATACTAAACAAAATGATATTAATAAAGGTTTTGCCTCTTATAGAGCCAGAAAAAATATGAATTTTAATTCTTTAGGAGTTAAAAATCATCAAGAGAATTATAATAAACAATTTAAAAATTATGAAAAAAATGAAAATTCTTATGATAATTATTAAAAATTATTTAATTTTTAATTTTTAATAAAATTCGTTTATTATATTATGATTCTTTAATTTTATTTTAATTAATAGCTTGTTTTTCTCTGACTTCATCAGAATAATTCAAATTATTTAATAAAATACAATTTTGTTCATTTAAAGTTTTATTAAATTCAACTAATTCTGTATATTTTTCTAATTTTTTACTGAATAATTTTATTTTTTGTTGTAACAAAATCACATTTTCTTTTTCCTTTTTCATTTTTTCTCTTTGTGATTCAAATTTTTCTCTTAATTCTTTATATTTTATCATATAATCTTTTTCTTCTTTTTTTATTTTCGTATTAATAATTATCATACTTTTTGATTTTCTTTTATTATTATTCTTTACATTCAATAAATTTCCCTTTGATAAATCAGAGGAAATTGGAAGATATATATTTTTTATTTTATAATCAAATTTTTTCAATGTTTTCATTGAATAATTTTTTTTTATTAATGCATCAATATCTGAATTTTCATTCATATTTAGACAAAGGGATATCTTTTTTATTTTATCCCTTATTAAATTCATTTCACTATTTATTATATTACATTTATTATCTGAATCCATTATTTTATTAAAAGATCTTATATTTTTAGTCTTTAATATATTTAAGTTTGATTCACTTTTATATGCTTTTTTGATCTTTAATTTTTTATTCTCATTTTTATAATATTTTTTTCTTTTATCATTTTTATTATATTTTGTTTTTTTTATTTTTATTTTTTTTGTAGATGACATTATATTACCATTTCCTAAAGTGAATAATCCAGAATCTCCAAAAGAAGATACTTGAATACTATTATTATAAGATATATAATTACTTTTATTAAAATTATTATTGCTTTTATTTCCAGATTCTGCATATTCATCTTCTTTTTTTAATTTTTCTATCAATTTTTTTAAAGTTGAACTTTTTGGATTATACATTTTATATCTATTATCTTTTGCATCATTTATTTTATTTATACAAGATAAATCATTTATATTCATAATATCATTATTTTTATCATTATTTTCACTTATTTTTAAAGTATTATCACTAATATCTTTTTGTAATAGATCATCCTTTAATTCATTCAACAAAGAATCATTTTTACTATAAATTGATGATTTTAGCTCTATATATTTATCTATTAAATTTTGGGTGGATGCTGATAAATTACCTCCATTTTTGTTATTATTTTGGGAAGAAGTTAAAGAATGGCCTGTAATCTGCTTATTTAATTTATTTATGTTTTTTTGATTATTGCATAAAGCATTTTCAATTATATCCCTATTGTTAGGAATATTAATAGAAATTATTAAATTTGAATTATTTTCTTTATTTTCTTCTTCATTATTAAAAGTATTTCGTCTTATTTTATTATTAATATTTTTTTGAATATTAAAGCAATATTTATTATTATTATGTATTTTATTATTCAGTGAATTAAACGATATTTCTTTCTTTTCTTCTTCATTATTTTTTTTTAAATATATATTTTTATAATAATATCTATTATTATTCTTTATTTCATTTGTAATATCAAAATCACTTTTTGTTGGAATTTTTAAATTTAATTGATTTGTTTTTATTAAATTTGAGTTTGAAGAAATAGATATTATATTAGTATCATAATAAGGAACATTTTTAATTTCATCTAATCCTTTAGTTAATATTTTATCTATATAATCATTTTGTTCTTTTCTTAATTGTATACTCATATTTTAAATTTAATTTAAAATTTAAATATATCAAAGATGTATAATTCATTTAAAAATAATATTTATAATTTTATTAATGGACATATAATATATAAAATATAAATTAAACAATTTCTTTATTTAAAAATATAATTCTTAAATTAAATAGTTTATCATTAAAAAATGAGAATAATTAAAGAAATTCCTTTGATATATTTGTCTTCCAAATTTATAGAACCAGAAAGTAAATTAGGAATATTTATATCAGAATTAAAATCAAGAATAAGTAAAGAAGAAGATTTTATTAAATATATTTCTACAATAAATTTTTGGGATTTTTCAAAAGTAACATTATGGTCTTTCGAAGAAATATTGAATTATATAGATGAAATATTAGAAAAATATTCCATTAAATCAAATGAAGAAGTAAATGATATTATTTTGAAGCCATTAATTAAATTTCTTCTTATATTAATAAAAAATTGCTATAATAAGGAAATATTTGCATCTTTTGATAATTTGCAAAAAATATATTTAACTTCTTTTGATATAGAAATAAAAACATTAATAATAGAAATAAATTTAATCTTGGTAGAAAATAAACATAGTTTAATAATAGTAAATAAATTATTTTTTAGAACTTTTATTTCTTTAATAAATCTAAAAATGGTTTTAATGGATTTAATACAAAATAATTTCAGAATGAATCAAGGAATAATAAATATTTTAGAACAAATATTAAATAGAATATATCAAACATGGAATATTAAATTAACAAAAAGAAGAAAAAGATTAACAAATGAAGAAAATGAATATTTTAATCTTATTCCCCCTTTTGAATTATTTCAAGAAATAATTAAGAACAAAAAAAATTATAAAATAGCTGATAATTTTAGGGAAAAACTAAAAAAAGAATATGAATATTTTACCAAAGGTTATGCGATTAAAACTGAAATTTACGAAAAAAATTTAGAAAAAGAGAATGGAACTAAATATTTATTAAAAGATGAAATAATATATATAATTTCTATAAATAATTTTTTTTTAATAATAAATGAAATGGTTCAATGTGGCTTTGATATAAACAATAATAATAAAATTATTTTATTATCAAAATATATTTTATCGGGATTAAATTTATATGTCAAAGAAAATCAAATCAATTATGAAGAAGATAATTCAGTAATATCAGAAAATTATATCCAAAATTATTACAGTGATGTTTTAAAGATAATAACTTCTCCAAGTTTTTCATTAGATTTAAAAAGTGTTTTTTTAAAAGGGGGTATTTATTTCATGGAAATATTTTATGGGTATGATAATATTCTTTTCCAAAATGGTTTATTTCATTGTTTTTTAAATGATCTTACTCACCAAAATGGAAATGAAATGGAAGTTTTAACTTTAGAACAAGGAAATAATCAAGAATTTTTAAACGTTATTTTAAATTTTGTGTTTAATTTCAAAATATTCAAAGAAATTCCTCAAAACTTTCTTGCTAAAATTTTAGAGAAACCAAAAAATAGCAAATTATATCCTTATAGAATAGATAATGTTATTTTCGCTTTACAAAAAAGAAGAGTTTTTGATGAAAATATTATTAAAAATATAATTATATCAAGATTAAATTTTGAATTAGAGAATTTAGAAATTTCTTCTGATGAAATTAAATATATATTTAATACCGAAATGAAAATAACAATCAATCAAAGAAATAATTTAATAGATAAATTATTCAATGTTTTAATGAAAATTATTAAAAAAAGTTTGAATTTAAATATATTAGGAAATTTCGATTTTAATTTAGTGGAAACATTCAAAAAAATTATTAATAATAAAAATATATTAAATAATACTGAATATATTCCTTCAGTGATTAATTTTATTTATTTCTTTATCAAAGTATGTAATTGCTTTCCTTCAAAAATACCTTTATATATTAATAATAATATATTCGATTTAATTTTTGAATATTTTCAGAATTATTTTCCTAAATATGATGGAGTATTTCATTTAATTTTTTTAATGTTATATACAATATGCATTCATAATGATGGAAAAACTTATATTAAAAAAAATGTTGAAAAAATAAAAATTTTCTTCGAGACAATTTTTGAAAAAATTGAAAAAAATAAAAATTATTTTTATTATAATTTATTCGTTTTAAAAGATTTAAATAAGTATGGATTATATTCGCCATATAATGCTTTTCTTCATCTTGATGGAATTTCTGAAATAACTATAATAATTTTCGAAAATTTAAAAAAATATATGGAAATAATTTATAAAGAAATAAGTAATATAAAATTAAATAAAGAAAAAAATATTAATTTAGATGAAAATTTATTTTTAACCGAAGCAAAAAGATCTTTTATCGATGAATTTTTTATTTCCTTTAATGAAAAAGATATAGAATTATTCGAAAATAATATAAAAATAGAAATTATTCCAATATTAAAATTATATTTAGAAATTATATTAAACCCTATTTCTTTATTTAGCTTATCTTCTCATTTTGTCATAATTAAACCAATTATCGCATTGGCTAAAAAAAATCCTGTAATTGTAATGGATAAAATATACGAAAAATTCAAAGAATTAATAAATAATAAATATGATTTAGAAGAAGTTCAATTAAGCAAAATATTTTCTGTTATACAAAAAATATTTGAAGTTGTATTTAATAAAATATATCAAAAAATAGATAATAATGAATTTATCACTAATTCTGATAAATATTCTTTATTAACTACGAAATTTATTATGAAAATGGTAACAACAAAAAAAAATTTATCTTCATATTTATCTCCAATAATAGATAGACAATTTTCGATAAATAATAAATATTTTTTTAAATTCATTTCAAAAAAAATAGATCCTCAATTTCGTAACTTATTGGTAAAATTATCTTATAAACTATTATATAAATATGCCCCACATACAACAAATCCAAATTTATTAATAATAAATGAAGATAATTATCAAAAAATAAAATGTCCTATCGATTTAAATCAAAATTTAAATCTAGAAATTTTAAGTAATTCATTTTTTTTTATGGAACTATTAAATAGCGAAAATAAAATAAATAATTATTTGTTAACTTCTGTAGATTATTTCTATTCTTTAGGAAAAATAGTTAAATCAAAAGCACTAAATGAAATTAATTTGAATGATATATCAAGGATAGTTAATCATATTAAATTAGGTTATATATTAAGCAATATTATAAAAAATATAGGAGAAAATTATGAAATAGAGCAAAGCTCAGATAATATTGAAAATATTATTGTTAATTTATCTATATTTAATTATATATATATTCTCATGAATGGAAAAATGAATAAAAATATTTCTTCTATAGTTCTTTTTTATTTCATTAAATATGGAGGAATTGGTAATATTTTAAAAATATCAAAAAAATTTTTAAATTTTTGTAAGGTCGAATTGAATAAAAAAGAAATACCAATAATTAAATTTTTAATTATCAAAAATTTTTGGAATATTCAAAGCAGTCTTTTATTATTTTTAATAAAATATTCCTTTAATTCCTATAATAATTTTTACATCTTATCAATATTAGAACATAATATAGTCAAAAATTTTATTTCTTTAAAAGAATTAGATGTATATGCTCATTATTTAATACTAAAAGATTTTATCGAAATTTTTTTGGATGAAAATGAAATTAGTAAAAATATAGAAATAATAAATGATATTGAAACATATAGTCCAGAATTATCTAGGATATTGTATATTTTATTAGACAAATGCATAAGGGTTTATAATAACATTAATAATATTAGTAAAGTAAAAATTAATTTAAATGAATTATTTAATAAAGGATATCATATTTATGAAATTATACAAGTTATGCAAGAAGGACAAAATAGTAATGAAAATATAATAAAAATTATTGATGAGTACAGGAATAATGAAAAAGAATTAGAAGATATAATTGAAAAAGAAAAAGAAAATGATTATATTAATAACATGAAAGATATTAATACAAACCAAGAAAATAAAGAAAAAATTAATAATGATAATAGTAATAATGAAGAAGATGACAAACTTAAAATAATTTCAAAAAAAAAGGATAAAAAAATATTAAATAAAAAACTTTACAATTTAGAACAAATTCAATTAAATCAAGAAATTTCCTTCTTAAATGAAGTAAATAATTTATTTCCAAAAAATAAAAATAATGATATAAATTTATATAATAATATTTCGTATACAAAAGAAATCTTTTTAAAATCTTTAAATTTAATTTATAATATTTTTGACAAATGCAATTTATCTAATAACCAAATCAATAATATGAAAAAAATGAACATTAAATATAGGATAAAATCATTCGAAGGAAAAAAAGATTTATTGCCTTATTTGGAAGAATTAGCAAATAATATTAAAAAATTAAACAAAGAAAAAAGTGAAAACAAGGAGGAAATATTAAATAAAGAATTGAAATATATAAAATTCATGAATTATTCAATATTGAGATTTAAGACACTTACAAGATTTTATGAAATTGTGAATATTAATGATTATACCGATTTTATTTATAACAACAATTTAATAGAAAATTCATCAAATTCAATCAAGGATTTAATTAATAATAGAAATATAATAAATACTGAACTTATTAAGAAATTAATATATGAGCACTTTTTAAGAATATATATTTTATTTTGCCTTTTAGAACATAGTAAAAAAAATTTCGAAAAAGAAAAAATAATTTTTTTAGATTCTTTTCTTTTTTTATTAAAAGAATCAAATAATATTAATAATGCTGAAACAAAATTTATATATAATGAAGCCATAATTACTTTAGGATTACAAATAATAATTCAATTTTTGAATAATAATGATAAAAGTGAAGAGTATTTAAAAGAATCTTTGATTAAAAATAATTTATTTAAATATTTATTAGATTTGAAATTTAATTCTGAAGATGCCAATTTTAATTTTTATGAAAATAAATTCAGATTTTTTATTACTTTAGAGGAAAGTTTTAGACAATTTATATTAAAAATATTTTCGGAAAAAAATTTATCTAGCCATTTATTACAAAGTGTTTTTAAATATCTTTTCGCCAATATAAATCCAGAAAATAACGAAATAGAATTAAATAATTTCATTGATCTTTGTAGTGATTATATAAAAGAAAACAATAAAGATATATTTATTTATTCAATTAAAAATATCTTTGATATAATATTAAAAGGAAATGAGGATAAACAAATATTTTTATTAAAATTAAAGCCTGAATGTGAAAAAGAAATAGAAAAAATAAAAGAAGAAATAAACAAGGGACAAAAAAATCAAAGAAATAAAGATAAGAAGAGAAATAAAAAAAAAGAAGAATTAAATTTAACTTCTTTTAAAATGGAAAAAAATGTTTTTAAATGGTCAGAAGATAATAAAATATTATTTAATATATTATTAGAACATATATATAATACAAGTAAATTAATTAATGAAGATATTTTAAAAGAAAAAAAATACCAAAAATTTAGTAGAAATTATATATTCGATTTAGACACTAGTTTATCCGGATTAAACGTCATTTTACATATTTATCCTTCATTTATATATTTATTATTCGAATTTAATTGTGAAAAAAATCCTCAAAAAAATTTCATAAAATGTTTAATAAGAAATATATTCCCTTTATTAAATTATTATCATTATTCTATTTCATGGCCTGAACATGTATGTCATAAAGAAGATTTAGAAAATAATTTCACAAAAGAAAAAAATGAAGTTCTTAGAATGTATAATAATAAACCAAATTCATTCCAAAGCTTTTTTGAATATTTTCGTAATATTAATATAATTGCTTCTATATTACATTCTATTACTTATAAAAGAAGAAATATGGATAGTAATGAAATAAATTTAATTAGAAAATGTCGTAAAGAAATTCTGAGTGAAATAAATATAATATTAAAAGAAATTGAGAAAGATCAAAATAGTGATTTAAATGAATTTAATTTCTTGTTATATAATAATGAACTATTTCCTAAAAATGTTTTATTATTTAAAAGTTGTATAATAATTTTATATTCAATGTTAGAATTTATTGATAATAGTGATATATTTGATCAATTTAATCCTTTTGAAATTGCTGATTTGATATATAATAATCAAGAATATTCACATATCATAAAGAGCGTTGCAAATATTTTAAAAAAAATGAAAATAGATGAAAAAAATACTATTTTTCATGGCATGGGAATTAAATATTTAAACCAATTATTTAAATATATCAAAATAAATAATCAAAAAAAACATCAAAATGATAAGGACAAAAAAGAAGAAAATGATAAGAAAAAAAACTTTAATAAAGAAAAAGAAGAAAATACAAGCATGAATAATATAAATAATAATAGTACAGAAAATAATAATATAAATGAAGAAGAAGATATAATGATGGAATTTGAAGAAGATTCCTCAGAACAAAATTTAAGATCAATATCACGTCGATCAATTTCAAATGAAGAAGAAGAAATAAATGAAAGAGAAGAAGATGAATACGATGATGAAGATGGATTTAATCCAGAAAATATTTTGGAAGAAAATAATGCGGAAGAAGCTGATTTATTCAGTTTTATTAATAATGAAGAAAATGAGGAAGATGAAGATTCTTATGAGGCAAATAATTTAAATAATCCATTAGATTTAAATAATTTGAATATAAGAATAATTCAAAATGAAAATCTTAACGAAGATGATGAAAATAGTTCATTGAATAATTCAATAAGATTATATTTTAATAATCATGACTTGGAAGAAGATATAAATTCAAATATTAATTATAATGAAGAAAATATTTTATATTTTGAACCTTATACAGAATTTAATCTTGATTCTAAATTAAAAGTAGATTTGCTTAATTTTTATGAAGAATTTATTGTTTTTCCATTTTTAATATTTAGAACAAGATCAAAGAATAATTTAATATATTTTAAAAGACCCAAAATAAATTTGGATATTTTTAGTAATATAGGAAAAGAAATTGTAAATAAATCTAAAAGTATGTTTTTGTATTATTATTTATTCCCTTTTGATTTATATTATAATAAATATTTTAACCTTGTTTTAATGGGACTTAAAGATAAGACTATTAAAGCTTATTTAAATGAAATTGAAAAAATCCTTAATGATTTTTTAAGTATGTATTCAATTAATGATATGAAGAAAATAAAAGATAATTGCCTTGATATTGCTGATACATTAAAAGAGGAATATATTTCTAATAAAGTAACAAAATATAAAGAAGAAAGCAAAAAAGATGGAAAGAATTTAGATAATGAAAAAAATAAAGAAAAGGAAGAAGACCCTAAATTAAAATTAGATAGTAATAATAAAAATAATGAAAGCAATGATCTTCAATTTATTTCCGAATTACCTCAAGATTTTAGAGAAGAAATTTTAAGAGATTTGGATCCAAGTATTGTTCCTAATTTACCTCCTGAATTAAGAAAAGAATATAATAGATTAATGAATATAAATGAAGAAATGAATTTTTTTACTTTTAATATAAAAAATTTATTTGTAAATTACGAGATGGGTAATAATAATCATTCGGAAAAAATTTATGTACTTAATAAATTAAAATATAAAAAGAAACAGCTTCTTATGGTACTAAAGGAAGAAAATAGTAACAATAAAAATATTTCAGGAAAAAATGAGGAAGATATTTTAATAAATATATTTGATGATGAATTTTTAGAAAATATGATTTTATATTATGTTAAATCAATATTAATTTTTAATAGGAAAGAGTCAAAAAATTTCAATGATTATGGTTCTTTTTTGAATAAATTAATTCATAATGAAAATTTGCGATATAAAATTTTAGATATTCTTTTTAATTTATGGATATGCGATACTTCTTTGTTAATTAATTTAATAAAAAAAGAAAAGATACCAAAGAAAAATAATACATTTTTGGAAAAATTATATTATATATATATTCGTCTTGGTCTCACGGAGGATTATTTTTTTGAAGATTTTGAATTATTTTTCACTAATTTTGCTACAAAATATCAAAATTATATGAAAAAATATTTTTTGCAAACTTTTTTTAATGAAAAAGGAGAATATATTATAGATTCAAAATTATATAATATAACTCAAAATTCAAAAGATTTTAAACAATTGATAAATATAGAATATAAACTTGATGAAAATGTCTTAAATAATTTGTTAAATTTAACCTTAGTTAATAATAATAGCAATTTAAAAACGATTTTTTCTTTAAAAATTTTTACTGTAGTAATACAAAATTGTTTAAAAAATATAACCAAAGATGAAAAAGACAAAAATAAAAATATAAATAATGAATTAAATATAAGTAATAAAACTATAGAAAAAATATTAGATTTATTTAACAATTTCGAAGTTACTTTGTATTTAAGCAAAGGACAAAGATCAAATAATCCTACATCTTTACTTCAAGAAATGATTAATGACAAAAAGATATTTAAAATAATAATTGATGTATTACCACAAAGGTTTAAATCTCTTAAGCAAAATATAACAAAAGAAATGGATGACTTTTTAACAAATAAAAAAATAGATATAACTTTATTTAATAAAATGCTACCAGATATTGAATTATTTAAATTAGTTAAATTCATCAGTAGTATAAATGATTATTTCAATGAGGAAAATACAAATATTAATATTGAAAATAAAACAGAAATGTATAAACAATTAAAGCATTTTATCAAAAATATAAATGAAATTTTATTCTCCTGTTGGAAACAGTTAAATAATTTACTTTTAAATATCAATAATTTATTAAAAGATAATCAAGAAATAATTTTTCCTAAATTAAATAGACTTATTCCTTATCTCGAAACTTTTATTACTTTATCCCATCTTCAATTTATTTCAACTAATTCTGCTTTACTTAATTCAGAAAACAATCCTTTCATTTTCGAGAAAAAATTAGAGGAAAAATCTTTCCAAACATCAATCCCTATATCTCCTTCTAATAATCAATCTTTATCTTTAATAAGATTAAATTCAAAAAATGAAATTGATGCTTTCGTTGAATTTTTTTATGAATTTTGTGAAAAAAATAAAAAAATAATAAATTTTATTTTAAGACAATATCCAAAGATGTTCACTAATGAATTAATCAAAAAAATTTCTTCCTTATTAGATTTAGAAAATAAACAAAAATATTTCCGTCATTCTCTAAAGAAATTACCCTCAAGTAAAAATCATTTCCATGTCCAAGTAAGACGTAATGGATCACAATTATTTTCTGATTCTTTCGAAGCCTTATTTAATAGATCAGCCAAAGATTTAAGAGGAAAAATAATAATTAATTTTGAAAATGAAGAAGCTATTGATGCAGGCGGTGTTAAAAGAGAATGGTTAACTTTATTATCAAAAGAAATGTTTAATCCTAATTATATGTTATTCACCTTAGCCAAAAATGGAACTACTTATACTATAAATAGTGATAGCGGCAAATACAATCCTGATCATTTGAAATATTTTGAATTTATTGGAAAAATAATGGCAAAAGCAATTTTTGATGGAATGATGATAGATTGTTATTTTACAAGAATTATTTATAAGTTAATATCTGGTACTCCTATTTCTTATCATGATATGGAAGATTATGACCCTGTTTATTATAATTCTCTCAAATGGCTTTTGGAAAATGATTTCACTGAAACTGAAACTAGCTTGACTTATTCATATAATCATGATAATTTAGGTGAAATTCAAACAGTGGATTTAATAGAAAATGGTAGGAACATTGAAGTAACTGAAGCAAATAAATTTGATTATGTTCAAAGATTATGCAGCTCTAAATTATATGATACAATAAAATTACAAATAGATGCTTTATTAAAAGGATTTTATGAAATTATTCCAAAAAATTTAATATCTATTTTTAATCATAGGGAATTAGAATTAGTTATAAGTGGTATGCCAACAATTGATATTACAGATTGGAAAAATAATACAATTTATGAAAATTATAATGAAGAATCTTCTGTGATTAAAAATTTCTGGGAGATTATTGAATCTTTTGATAATGATGAAAGAGCTGAATTTTTACAATTCGTTACAGGAAGTGCCAAAGTGCCTTTGGAAGGATTTTGTGCTTTGCAAGGAATTTCAGGAATAAATAAATTTAAAATATCAAAAGTTTTTGATAAAAATTTTGATAGATTACCTACTGCTCATACTTGTATGAATCAGTTAGATTTACCTGATTATCCCACAAAAGAAATTTTGAATGATAGACTTAGACTTGCAATTAAAGAAGGGAAAAATAGTTTTGGGTTCATTTAGATATAATTTTAATTATTATATAATATGATTTTATATGGTTATATTTTTCTAAATATTTATTTTTTATGCTATTTTATATAAATTTAATTAAAAATTTATATTTTATAAAATACTTCTTATTTAAATTTGGGGATTGGGGATGGGGATTGGGGATTGGGGATTGGGGATTGGGGATTG